>JBBPTS010000183.1:0-26368 GCA_038094235.1 Fistulinella staudtii | reverse complement strand
CAGTTGATCCTTTCTGTCTGCCCATCTGTCTGGGGATGTGCAGCGGTGGAGAGGCATGGTTTAATGCCAAGGCACATGCATAGATTCTTCATAACCTGCATGGCGAATTGCAGGCTATGATCCGATACAATACTTCTGGGTATACTATGATTTGTCCATACACAGGTGAGATATAGCTATGCTGTTTGGAGGGCTGTGATCTCCTTCTTGCAGGGGATGAACTCTACTTCTTTTGAGAATCTATCCACTACCATGAGGATGGAGTTGTATTGCGACGAAACTGGAAGATCTGTAATGAAGTCGGCAGATACGTCTTCCCATGGCATGTGGGGTAGTTCTAGAGGTTGGAGCTTGCTGGCTGGCAGCTGATTCCCTGTCTTCATCTTCTGACATGTGTGGCATCTAGCCATATAGTCTTTGATATCCTTGGTCATTCCAGGCCAATAATAGTGGCGTTTGACTAGGTCTATCGTCTTCTCATTCCCAGGGTGTCCTGCTACTGGGTTATCATGATGGAGGCATAAGGTTTCCATCCGATCTTCTGGTGTAACGAATATTTGTCCTTCTAGTTGAAACAATCCTTCCTTGTTAAGCTCTGCTCCCTGTACTTCTATCTTCTGGACTTCTGATTCTTTGAGTATGAGCATGTGATTGTGAATTGAATCCTTCAAATTGTCCCCATCATCCATTATCTACATTGAGTGGATTTTGTCTGGGGTTATTATGAGCTGGTTGGTGTTATCTTCTTCTTTACCAGCGGCATGATCTTCTCTTCTAGATAAGGCATCGGCTTTCTCCATTTGGGCCCCTGCTTTGTGTACCCAGAGGTAATCAAATCTGGACAGGTATTGTGACCACCATGCTTGTCTTCTTGACAGGTTCTGCTTCTGCATGAACCATTGGAGGTTAGCATGATCATTCCAGATTTCGAAGGTATGCTTAGCCCCTTCTAGGTGGTGACACCATACTTCTAATGCTCTTATGATGCTGAGCATTTCTTTGTCAAAGATCAGGTAGTTCCTTTCTTCTGGACTCATGGAGTGCGAGAAATATGCAACTGGTCTGAACTTCTCATCGTCTCCTTTGATAGATAGGATTACTCCTGTGGTGAAGTCAGATGCATCCGTTTCCAAGCAATAGAAATGCTAATACCAGTGCAGTGATAAACTTCTGTTTCAGCTTATCAAAAGCTTCTTGTTCCTTCTCTGTCCAACTGAAGACTTTGTCCTTCTTTGTTAAGTCGTTCAGTGGTCTCACAACCTGTGCGAAATCTTCTGTGAATCTTCAATAGAAGTTTGCTAGTCCAAGGAAAGCGTGGACTTATTGGGTGCTTTTTGAGGCTGGCCAATCTAAGATAGCATCGACTTTTTCTCCTTCCATTTTTATTCCTTCTTGTCCTACAACCATTCTGAGGAAGTTTACTTCTGACACCCTGAAGGTGCACTTCTCCAGTTTGACGAAGAGATTTTTTTCTTCCAATCTCTCCAGGATCTTCTGTACAACTTTGTCGTGTTCTTCTTGGTTGGTGGTTTTGGTGAAGATCAACAGATCATTGATGTATACCACCACTACATTGTCTATATCTGTGAAGATCTTGTTCATCATTACTTGGAAAGTGGATGGGGAGTTCATCAGACCAAAGTACATTACCAGTGGTTCATAGGCCCCTTTAAAACAGATGAAGGCTGCTTTCCATTTGTCTTCTTCTTTGATTCTAACATTGTTATACCCTCATCGTAAGTCGATTTTTGTGAAGAGTTTACTTCCTTGTAATTTGTCAACTAGTTGTGCGATGAGTGGAAGGGGGTAATTGTTATGGATGGTGTGCTCATTTAGATAGCAGTAATCTTGCACCATCTGTTTTCTGCTGTCTTTCTTTGGCATGAAGAACACTGAGGAGGTTTGGGGGAACTTTGAGGGTCTGATGTACCCTTTTCGTAATTGGTCATCAATGAAGGTGGCCACTTCTTCTTGTTCTTTGACCGATAAAGGAATTACCCTTCCTTTCTTGGGTTTGAAGGTTTCCTTTAGGTCAATGGCATGATCCCATAGCTTTCTTATGGGCATCTGTTCTGATTCGTGTTGGGAGAATACTTTCATCCATTTTGCGAATCTCTGTGGGATGTGGACTTCCACGGGATTCTTTTCTTCTTGTTTCAGAGTGAACCATACATAGAATGCCTGCCAGGCTGCTTCTTGATCCTGTTCTTCTACCCTGTTTATCCATGCTCCCCTGTCCTGTAGGAGGAGACAGCTTCTGGGGCACCTGGTCATTCTGACCATTCCCTTCTTCCAATCAATCTCCAGGTTGTGCTTCTGTAACCATGTGAATCTGATAATCAGATCAAACTTGTGGAGATCGGTGACATCAGCTACAATTTTCTCATGATGTCCTTCAAATTCTACTACTATATTGGCGGTGTGGGTAATATTGCCAGCAGAGTTCTTTGTTCCATCAACATTGAAGATGGGGATAGGGCAGAGAAGACTTCTGAGAAGGATGTTATTCTTTTCCACCCATTGTTTGTCAATGAATGTGACATTTGCTCTGCTATCCAGCAGTGCTTTTACAGGTAGAAACTTCTTCTTCTGAGTGGAAATGTATATGTTGAGTATTACTTCATTTCCTTTTATGGAGGCCAATCTTGTGGCTAATACTTCTGGGTCTTCCAGGTTTTCAGTTCTCTTCAAAATTTTCTTTGGAGGTAAAGGGGAATCAAGTATGTGTGTAGAGTCCACACTGCACTCATCAAGAGATGCCTCTGACTGTGAGGATGATTCTTCTGAAATAATTACATCGTCACTGTCCAGAACCAAATATCTGTTATTCTTAGCAGAGGCTAGCCCAGTCCTTACTCTGCCCTGGCTTTTCCCTTAAGCCTTACTTCTAACTTTCTAAGGAGTCTTTCTTCTTGCTCCTTCGAGAGATCTTCAATATGGGGTTTGTCATCCACCACTTCCCATGAGGCGGCCCCTTCTTCTTTCTTCACTGCTCCATGGGCATACTTCTTTGCCTTGGAGCATTCTCAGTTGTGTTGACCTCCTCCCCATTTGCATTCAGCGCAGGTATTCTTTGACTGTCTGCAGTCCCAGGCAAGATGTCCTTCCTTGTTGCAGTTAAAGCACTTGCCATGCATTGTGGCTGAGGTTGTGGCCATGGCCACCTTCTTTTCTTCTCTTGGTGTCCATTTCTTTTCCTTCTTTCCAAGATTTGAGGTGATCTTGTACACCTCGTGATTCTTTCCTATCCTCCTGATTTCTTTGATGGTCCCATCAATCATGCAACTCCTCTTTCCTTGATAAAAGAGTTCTTGCTAGATGGAGTCATTGACTTGGGACTCCAGCAGGTTTACCCCATGCTTCTCGTCTAGCTGGGCCTTGATCTGGAGTGTCCTCCATTGAGTGAGGAATACATCTATGTTCATATGCCATTGTGAGAGTGCTTTGATTTCTTGCATGGACTCGTCTTCTAAAAGTTGGGATCAGAAGATATCTTCGACAGTTTTGGCAAACTCCATCCAGTTTGCAAACCTAACCTTGTTTTCATGTATTTGGGCGAGCTCAGCTTCTGCCCAGCTTCCTGCCTTCCACCTCTTCATTCTGGATAGTAGTGCAAACATGCACATTTCCAGTTTTCCACCATTACAATCTTTCCATGGTGGTCTTTCATTGTTCCTCCCCCCATATCCAGCATGGATCGGGAGAAATAGTGGGGGTTTACTTTGATGTAGGTCTTCATTTTGGACCACCATTCTTCAAACTTCTTTTGATCTCCATAGAAGTTGCCTGAATCTGCAAAGATCTGAATCTTGGAGACAGACATTCCTGACCCTCCGGCTTCTGCTCCCGCTGCTCCTATGTTAAAGAAGTGCAAGAGGTTCCTTATTGTGTCTTCAGCTGAAATGGCCCTGTCTTCTGTGTCTTGTAACTTCATGTCTGCCTGTTGGGCAGCTTCTTCCATCATCTGCCATTACAGACAGAGATTTATGACTTCGTTTTCAAGGGAGGCAATCCAGCCCATGAGAGAGTCGAAATCGGCTTGGGATAGTGTTGCCATTTTTCTTCAAAGGGGGGGTTCCTGGCCTAAAGCGTTTCTTTTCTTTTAAGGCAGATATAAGAGTGTCCTCTCTTTAGTATTGGGAACTTTTGGAACAGATCAACTTCCTACTTCCTAACTTCTTTTAAGCTAGAGCGGGGCCTCAAATAACCGTTTCTGGTTGGGCTGTCTCTACACTTCTTCTGGGGTATGGGGTTGTATTGCCTCTCCCTTCTTTTGGAGATGACGACAGGTGAGGGGGATTGGGGAAGTGATACCTTTACTTCTTCTTCTTTCACAGCTGTGCTAGTAATCACTGTGACAAAATAGAGGGTGCGTTACTGTTCTCTAACACCTTGGTTTCTTCTGCAACGAGTACAGACTTGTGTATAGGTTGTTGATAGTCTTGTTCAAATGAAGTGAATCTAACACCAAGGACTTCTGGAGTGCAAGGAACCTTAACATAGAGCAAGGGAGAGATGAAGGGGACTGGGGTACACCATGTGAGGGCTCTCCCTTAGATAGTGAGTAAGGGGAATTGTAACCAACGTCGTCCTCAACTGTCAAAGGAGGAGATAAGATAGGGATCTTATCTGTATCTTCAGAGGGTGCGATGAGAATCGCCTTCAGAGGTCTCTTTGTACTTCAGAACCTTGTCAACCCTATCTTCTGTAAGGGCAAAGGGCAAGTGATCAATGACAGGACTTGTGCACTGATGAAGAGGGAAGTGGTTGAGTAAGCAACTCCACTTAGCTACTGCCAGGGGTCCTGCTGGTAGAGCACACTGGTTAGGTGTGAGATCCAAAGGTTAACAAGACTGAGGGGCATCTACCGCTAGCCCCTGCTACTTATATACATCTTCTGATGAGGCAGTGTAAGGCCTCATATGGTAAATACAGTATTGTACCATTGTGGCTATCCGGTGGCCACGTCAGTGTCCTTCTGATAAGAGATCATGTGTTCTCTTCATGTCCATCAAATGGAAGAGAAGGCTCTGCCTTCTATCTATCCTCATGGCAACCTCATGTGCCGCTTCTAAGTCCTAGGATCAATCTATGATCCGATCTTCTTCATTTAAGATCCAACCACGATGGGATCTTCTTCAAGAGATCTCAGATCTCGCTTCTGATGGTGGAGATAGTGCGATCTCCCTTCTATCCTTCGAGGATTCTTCTAAGTGTCGCTGATAAGATCAGGACTTGCAATCATGTGATAAGATGTTGGAGATTGCCGAGATAAGATAAGATTGTCGAAATCTAATCTTCTTCAGAGTGCGCTGTAGCGCGGAAGTGATAACGATAGCGATCGTTACAGGAATGGACCAAGTGAGCTACTTGGCTGCTTATCCACTTGTTAGGCAAAAGTTCCAAGTGAACAAGACTGGGGTTACCAGCCGAGTTCCTTGGGTTTATATATGCATACTACATGGCTGTACATGGCTGTGTAACTACTCTAATCAAGGCACTGCTTATCTGGGCTGTGTGTGAGAAATGATAAGTACATCAGAAAGGTCCATCAGAAAGCATAGCCAAGATAAGAGAAAGAGTGGAGATTAATAAAGCATGTGTTGCATAAGGCATAGAGAATGGAAGAGACAGAGATGAGTATGGGAACATAAATGGGCAATGCTGACCAATGTGGTTAGATAGGATCTGTATCTTAGATCAGATCTGCCACATGTCAGTGAGTGCATGAGAAAATAAAAAGCGTTCAAAAGAGAAAACTTCTAAGTGTTGTAAAACCGGCCTAGACCTCTTGTTTCCTGTGTTTCCCACCTGTCATCCACACCTTCACCTCATGATTGGCTAGATGTCTCATTGCGAGTTCACAGTTCGTTTCTATTTATGCTATCGATGATGTCATGACCTGGACCACAACACGTTCCCCTTATCTTTACCTAACCACTATCTATTGACATCATAGAACACTCTAGTCTGTCTCATGTATGACGCATGTTGATCCATGCTCCCTCCTCATGTAGTGATGTCATATAGTCTGTGCTCATATAGTAGTAGTATTTAATAGAAGCGATCCTGTGGATAAAGGCCCCAGGTTTATTCACTTGATCTTTCGACAATTACTCTGAAGCACCAGAAGCTCTACCCTTGCCCAGTTCGATAAGAACATCAACTATGATATGATGATGCACAGAAGTCCTTCACTGTTGAAGCAAGCTCATCCCTATTCGCCCTCAACTCACGTCTAGGACACCTCTCCCCTTCCACTATGCCTGTTCTCCTCATCTCTTTAGTATATAGAGGCTGACGATCATGCTACGACTAAGTGAGTTGTTGTTCTGTTTCACTAAGTCCCTTCAGATAAGATCAATCTCACAATTGTGCGATATCTGATAAGATACCGTAGAATGCCGAGATAAGATAAGATCATCAATAGGGGTAAAGAGAGGAAATCGTAATGGGCATGGTGTTGCTTCTATGCTGATCCTTGCCATTGCTTTTAAGTCAGAAACCTGAAAGTAATGAGCCATTACACAAGTGGCTCGGAGGCAAACACAAGAAGAAATGCCAGAAAGGCAACAGAACCGCCAGGAGTGCAAAGATGGCACAAGCCTCTAAAAGAAGTGCTCCAAAAACGGAAGGAGCAACCCAATGGGAGGTAGCCAATGAAAACCTGCAGGTATCAGAGCCCTGGAATGAGATCAAGGGGAAAACATTCAATCAAATGCAGGAGTACTTTGTCAGAAGGGCCTTCCAGCAGAAGAGGAAAGGGAAGGTGAACTGAAACCAGAAAAACAGTTCACCAACAATAGGTATTCATCTTTGGACATTACAGACATAATCGATACACAGTCAGAGGTATCTCTTGATGAGCGCAGTACAGACCAGAAATACACACTTGATTCCTCCAATAAATCCAAAGAAGAATCAACATCCTTTTCAGAAGAACTTTTTACTCAGTCAGTGAGGACGAAAGACAAGATATCCCTCAAAATAAACCATCCCCTGACCAAAAGAACTGTGACTGGAACATGGTAGAAGCCCTCTTGGATAACAGTGCCAATGTCACATTCATTGACAAAACTTGGACCAAAACACATCATATCCCCATGTACAAGTTGTGCCACCCTATTTCCGTCATCAATGTTGATGGCACCCATAACTCCACTGGGAAGATAACTCACACAGCTCAGATCCAGATTGATTACCAAGGTCATTGAGAAAGAATAGAAGTAGAAGTCACCAATATCACCATGTTCCCTCTGGTTATAGGGTATAACTGGCTGAAGAAACATAATCCAGAAATCAACTGGAGATCCAGAGAATTAAGGTTCACCCACTGCCCTTGCTCCTGATACATGCTCTAGGATAGAAGCAAATTCCTGACAAATTGTAATAAAGAAGAACAAGACAATGCCTGGTCAGCATATCACATAAGGGCAACAATAGAAAAACCAAAAGAAGAAAAGAAGCCACCCACACAACTGGTGTCAGCACACTTCCATAAATGGTTAAAGGTATTTGAGGAGAAAGACTCTGAAAGGATGTCGATAAGAAAACTATAGGATCACACTATAGATCTCAAGGACACTTATACCCCAAAGAAAGGGAAACTGATCCCTTTGGGACCTAAGGAACAGGAAGAAGTCTCAGCATTCATAGACAAACAATTATGGAAGGGATACATCCGACCATCTAAATCCCCTCAAACCTCACTGGTCTTCTTCATCCCAAAGAAGGATGGACACAAACAAATGGTGCAGGATTACTGTAATGATCACTATCATTATCACCTTTGCGTAATGGTGTACTCTGAAGAAGATTAGATTTCGACAATCTTATCTTATCTTATCTCGGCAATCTCCGACATCTTATCGCACGATTGCACTGTCCTGATCTTATCAGCGACACTTAGAAGAATCCTTGAAGGACAAAGGGGAGATCACCTTATCTCCACTACAAGAAGCAAGATCTGAGATCTCTAGAAGAAGATCCTCATTGTGGTTGGATCTTAGATGAAGAAGACTGGATCATAGATTGATCCTAGGACTTAGAAGCGGCACATAAGGTTGCCATAAGGTTAGATAGAAGGCAGAGCCTTCTCTTCCATTTGATGGACATGAGGAGAACACATGTTCCCTTATCAGAAGAACAATGATGCAGCCACAAGATAGCCACAGTTATATGATAGAAGTATTTACATATAAGGATGGGACACAGCCTCCCACCAGATGTATATAAGAAGTAGAGACTGAGCTACAGAAGCTCCAGTCTTGTTCACTTGATACTTTCACCTAATTCAGTGATTGTAAAGATTAGTGGCTCACTCACTCCCAGTATAGTCCCTGGACAACAAAGGACACTTTCCCCTTTGACACTGTGTGTCCTCTCTTGCTCCACGTCGAAGACCCTCACTCGCAGAAGATAGAAGAGTTAGGTTCACTTCAATTACCATTATCTAAATCAATACACAGTTCAAAATAACTACCCACTGCCCCTCATTTCTCAGCTGGTAGACAAGCTTAAAGGAGCAAAGAAGTTCACAAAGATTGACCTCAGATGGGGTTACAATAACATTTGAATCAAGGAAGGTGATGAATGGAAAGCTGCATTCATCTGTTTTAGAGGAGCCTATGAACCTTTAGTAATGTACTTCGGCCTCTGTAACTCCCCCTCAACCTTCCAAGCAATGATGAACAAAATCTTTGCTGATCTAGAAGATATGGTCGTTGTCTGTATTGATGGCCTCCTCATATTCACAAAGATGGACTCCCAGGAGGAACATGACCACATAGTGAAAGAAGTCCTAAAAAGGCTAGAAGAAAATGATCTTTTCACCAAACCAGAAAAATATACCTTTTCTGTGGAAGAAGTAGAGTTCCTTGGAATGACAGTGGGAAAAGACAGGATCAAAATGGATGACAAAAAGGTGGAAGCAATCAGAGCTTAGCCCAAACCCAGGAACCTTCATGACATATGAAGCTTCCTAGAGTTAGCCAACTTCTACCACTGTTTTATCAAAGATTACACATCCATAGCAAAACCATTGACCCATCTCATGAAGAAAGACCTGCCCTTCCAGTGGCAGTCAGAAGAGCAAGGAGCCTTTGACATGCTTAAGAAAGCATTCTCCACAGCCCCAATTCTAGCATTTCCAGATGACAAAACAGAGTACAGACTCCAAATAGATGTATCGGATTTTACCATAAGGGCAATCCTGGAAACAAAAAAGGAAGACTGTTGGCACCCTGTTACCTTCTTCTTGCATGCCCTCAATGACACTGAACGAAACTACCCAGTGTTTGACAAGGAAATACTGAGTGTTATAAGGGCATTGGAAAAATGGAGACACTACTGAAAAGGAGCCTGCTTCCAGTTTGAGATCTGGAATGACCATGCAAATCTCCAGTGGTTTATGCAAAAACAGGATCTAAACAGATGACAGGCTTGATGGAGCCAATATTTATCACAATTCAACTATGTCTGGGTCTACAAACTGAAACAAAAAAGACCACTAGGGACTTTGTAGAGAGAGGGTTGAGTAAAGGGCTCAGGGGCTTTAGAGTCTGCACCACCAAGTTACTTTGACTGAGGATTCATCTTCAGCAAAGTAACCTGGTTTATATATTCATGAGGGATGTTTGTACATGTGTGTTCATACTTCTAAATACATATATCAAAAAGTCATACCATATGAGCATAATGTGCCATTGGGCAATAAGTATAACATGAGGGATGCGTGTACATGAAGAGTCTTTGGAAGCAATTAAGGCAGTGCCTTCTGAAATGGAAAAGAAGAGGCGGAGATTAAATAAATGTGTGAGTTGTTACTTCTAGACTTCTGATGTCGGTGCCAATTGTACTGGACAGAGATTAAAGAGCAGTGCCCCATATATAAGGAAAAGAGGAAACAGGCTAGTGGTGCCCAAGGATGCGACACTTTGTCGCGAAAGGTTCAGTCTCTTCTAGATCATGTGATCTTCATTGTCACATGATGAGTCACGTTGTTAGTCATATGACCTGGCTTATATCAGTCAAAAGGGAAAGAAAACGTCTAAGTCATCAAGACTTTATTGGATTCATAACACAAACCAGGAATGGCAATGGCCATAGCAGATGTGCTTTCTAGAAGAAGTTGAAATGAAAAAGCCAACTGGTGACTTGGAGGTGAGAGAAAAACTGAGTAATGATGCTCGGAGTGTGTTGACTTTGAAAGATCTGCACCACCAAACTACTTTAACTGAGGAATTGTCCTCAGCAAAGCAGTCTGGTATATATATTTCATAGGGTGTGTTTGTACATGTAGTGGCATAACTACCATAAACGTAATTCTTAGAATCGTACCATATGAGCATAATGCACCATTGGGCGATAAGTAATACATGCAGATGCATCATGCATCAAGGGGCTTCGGAGCCAGTAAGGCAGTGTCTTCTATAATGGAAGAGAAGAGAGACAGAGATTAAATACTCATGTAAGTTGGTACTTCTGGTGCCGGTGCTCATTGCACAGGACAGAGATTAAAGGGCAGTGCACCAGATATAAGGAAAGAGGGGGATGGGCTATTGGTGCCCAAGAGTGCGATACTTGTCGTGAAGGATTCTGGTTTCGTCTAGATCATGTGATCTTCATCGTCATATGATGAGTCTCGTGATAAGTCACGTGACCTGGCTTATATGAGTGGAAAGTGAGGAAAAATGTCTAAGTCATCAAGGCTTTATTGGATTCATAACAGAAGTGATCATGCAGAAGGAGTAGAGAACAACAACAAAGGCATTCAACTCATAACCCTGGATAAGATCCATTTGACACACATTGAAGATGATGGGGACAGAATCCTTGACCAGATCCAATCAGAAATGCTACAACTTTGGGAATTGGAGGTCAACCAAATAGAAAACCAGAGAGCCAAGCTCTCAGATGACAGGGTCTTTAGAAAAGAAGACAAAGTCTTCACACCGGAAAAGGTCTAGATGATGGTAATGACCACCCACCACAATACACCAGTGGCAGGATATCCTAGAGTGGAAAAGACCATGAGCTTAATCTAGACCCACTACTATTGGCTAGGAATGACCAAAGATGTAAAAGACTACATGGTCCAGTGCCACACCTGCCAGAAAATGAAGACAGGGAACACAGCACCAGCCAGCAAGCTACAGCCGCTGGAATTACCAAACATGCTATGGGAAGACATCTCCACTGACTTTCTCACTGATCTACCAGTCTCCCACAGCCATGATTTGGTTTTTGCTGTAATGGATCGATTCTCTAAAGAAGTAGAGTTTATCCCCTGTTCAAAAACCATCATGGTGTTTGAAACTGCCAAACTCTATTTAGAGTGCGCTTGGACAAATCATGGACTTCCCTGAAGCATCGTGTCAGATCGCAGCCCACAATTCACTACACAAGTAATGAAAGATCTGTGCACATGCCTAGGAATAAAACCCTGCCTATCTACAGCATCACATTCATAAATGGACAGACAGATGGAGTGCATCATTAGGGACCTACAACAATACCTCTGGTTGTTTATCTGTGACCACCAGAACAACTGGAGTGAATGGCTCCCAATCACTCAATTCTCGTACTACTCAAAGAAGCAAGCTTCCCAGAAAACCCCTTTCGAAGTCACACGGACTTACCCACCAAGGATGAGAATAGAACCCAGAACTTCTAAAGCCCCAGCAGCAGATGAATTCACTCAGAAAATTGAACAAACCCTTGCAGAAACGTCCACTAATCTAGAAAAAGCCTAGGAAGCAATGAAAAAACAAGTCAACAAGCACCAATCAGATGCCCCCAAATACAAACTAGGTGACCAGGTCCTACTTGCTATGGACAATCTTTGCTTAACACAAGAATCTCAGAAGCTATCTGAGAAATGGCTTGGCCCTTTCCAGATCATACAGATTATTAGCTGGAATGCCATTAAATTACTCCTTCCTTCCCATATCAAAATACATCCAGTGGTAAATGTATCATGGATCAAACCCTACAAGGAGCGCCTTGACAGCCAACCTGTCCAGAACTCAGGACCAGTCCTAGTGACCAAGGACCAGGATGAAGAATATGAAGTAGATTTCATTGTGGATGCTTGTAAACAATGGAATAGATGGGAATATCTGGTGCACTGGCATGGATACTTAGAAGAAGACTGCACTTGGGAACCCAAAAAGAATCTCACCCACACCAAGGAGGCGATAGTGGAATTCCATGAGAAGAACCCCAAACTCCACCTATACAAGTCATTCTATGAAAATTTCAGTCTAGAAAATCCCTATAAAACCCTTTTCATACACGCTGTCACATTCACATCCCTCCCAACTACCCAATAGGTCTTCAATGGAACTTGAAGACTATGAGAAGGAGATGGTGTTACAAATCCAATAAAGTCCTGTGGAGTTAGATGTTTTTCTTCACTTTTGACTGATATAGGCCAGGTCATGTGACTAACAACATGACACATCACATGACGATGAAAGATCACATGATCTAGAAGATGCCAAATCTCTTGTGACAAGTGTTGCACCCTTGGGCACCTTTAGCCCATTTCCCTCCTTCCATATATGCAGAGCACTACCCTTTCATTTCCATCCTGTGCAACAGACACTGGCATCAGAAGCTCACAATACACGAGTATTTAATCTCCATCTCACTTCTCTTCCATCATAGAAGACACTGCTTTATTGGCTCTGAAGGACTCTTGATGTATGATGCATCCTCATATTATACTTATCACCCAATGGCTCATTATGCTCTTATGATATGACTTTTTAGAATTATGCTTATAGAAGTATTCACAACATGTACACACACCATACAAATAAATATATAAGGGTTGCTCAACTGAGGGTAACTCCTGAAATGAAAAAGAACAACAGTGAAGAGAAAACTGAGTAACTGTCTTAGAGAGTTGTCCTTTGTACGAGGAAACAACCAAGACAATCAAACTGAGGGACCTTCCCCAGTTTGTTGCTTGATATATATATTCATAGGTTTGTGTGTACATGTTGTGGCATAACTACCATAAGCATATTTCTAGGAATCGTACCATATGAGCATAATGCACCATTGGTGAAACGAAAAAGCCACTAAGGGACTTTTGTAAGAAGAGAACTGAGTAAAGGGCTCAGGGGCTTTAGAGTCTGCACTGCCAAGCTACTTTGACTGAGGAGTCGTCCTCAGCAAAGTGGCCTGGTTTATATATTCATATTGTTGTATGTACATGTTGTTGCATAGCTACCATAAATGTATTTCAAGGAATCGTACCATAAGAGCATAATTTGCCATTGGGTAATAAGTAAACATGAGGATGTGTCATGCATCAAGGGCCTTCGGAGCCAATAAGGCAGTGCCTTCTAAAATGGAAGAGAACTTTAATGGAAATTAAATAGTTGTGTACGTTATAACTTCTGATGCTGGTGCCAGTTGCACAGGACGGAGATTAAAGGGCAGTGCCCCTCGTATAAGGAAGGTGGAAACGGGCTAGTGGTGCCCAAGGGTGCGACACTTGTCGCGAAGAGTTCGGGTCTCGTCTAGATCATGTGATCTTCATCATCATGTGATGTGTCACGAGGTTAGTCACGTGACCTTGCTTATATCTGTCAAAAGTGAAGGAAAACGTCTAAGTCATCAAGACTTTATTGAATTCATAACAATTGGATGATAAGTAAACATGAGGATGCATCGTGCATCAAGGGTCTTCGGAAGAATTAAAGACAGTGCCTTCTGAAATGGAAGAGAAGTAAACAGAGATTAAATAGTCATGCTTGTCATGACTTCTGATGTCCATGTCTGAGGGAAGGGCAGAGATTAAAGGGCAGTGCCCCACATACAAGGAAAGTGGAAACGGGCTAGTGGTGTCCAAGGGTGTGACACTTTGTTGCAAAGGGATTCAGTCTCTTCTGGATTATGTGATCCTCATCATCAGGTGATGTGTCACGGGATGTAGTCACATGACCTGGCTTATATCAGTGAAGAAGGAAAAATTATCTAAGTTGAAGGACTTTTATTGGATTTATAACAACTCCTCAGTTTGAGTAACTTGAAAGTTGACTTATATTGGTTACTCTGAGTACCTGAACTCAGTACCCCTCCCTCTCACTTAAAAGTCATTGATTGGCTTTTTCATTTCAACAACTAGATCCTGGGAAGTTACTTCTATCTTTTTTTTTAAAGGACTGTGGGCAGAGAGCTGTGGATGGTCCATTGATCTAGCCAGGCTGAGGGAGATCTTCTATCTTCCACCTCTAGGCCTTTTTCTGATGAAGTGGTTGAGCTACTGCTAGGCTCACACAAAGGGATATGGGTTGCTTCTTCAACTCTGTCCTCTTCTAGACTTCATGTGCCTTACTTTTTAATGGCTTTTCTTCAGACATTGGAGGGTTAAGTCTCTTCTAGACTTGTGGCAGTACTTCACAGGCTGCTTGGCAAAATGCTGTCTTTGGTAATGACAAGAGCTGGGGGTGGCCTTCAGCAAGGATTTTCTTATCCACGGTGAAGTAAGAAGTTTGAGTAGAGTGAAACAAAAAAGCCTCTCTGAGACTTTAGCAAGAAATGTGAAAGGACTGAGTTCAGGTACTCAAAGCAACCAATACAAGTCAACTGTCAAGCTACTCAAACTGAGGAGTCACCCTTAGTTGAGTGGCCCTTTATATATTGTTCACATGGTGTATGTACATGTTGTGGCATAACTACTATAAACATATTTCTGAGTATCATACCATATGAGCATGATTTGCCATTAGGCAATAAGTATAACATGAGGATGCAACATACATCAAGGGTCTTTGGAACCAATAAGGCAGTGCCTTCTGTAATGGAAGAGAAGAAAGACAGAAATTAAATACTCATATATCAGAGACTTCTGATGCCTTGGTGCCAGTTACACAGGGCGGGAATTAAAGGGCAGTGCCCTTCATATAAAGAAAGAGGGAATGGGCTAGTAGTGCCTAAGGGTGTGACATTTGTTGCAAGAGATTTATTCTCTTCTAGATCATGTGATCTACATTGTCATGTGATGAGTCATGTGTTAGTCATGTGACCTGGCTTATGTCAGTTGGAAGTGTGAAAGCATCTAAGTTCAATTGTGAACTTTTGGGTTCATAACAGTAAGAATGACTAGCAAGGATAGGGTGTAACAATCACTATTGTTATCACTTCTATATAATACCACACTCTTCTGAAGAAGACAAAGATTAGATCTCGACAATCTTATCTTATCATATCATGGCAATCTCTGAAGATGTTTACACAGTTGCATGTCCTGATCTTATCAGTGACACTTAGAAGAATCCTTGATGGATAAAAAGGAGATCACCTTATCTTCACTGTCAGAAGAGACATCTGAGATCTCTAAAGGAAGATCCCATAAGATTGGATCATAAATTGATCCTAGGACTTAGAAGCAGCACATGAGGTTGCCATGAGATATAAGAGAAGATGGTGCCTGTAACGATCACTATTGTTATCACTTCCGTGCAATAGCGCACTCTGAAGAAGATTAGATTTCAACAATCTTATCTTATCTCATCACAGCAATCTCTGAATCTTATCGCACAATTGCACAGTTATGATCTTATCAGTGACACTTAGAAGAATCCTTGAAGGACAGAAGGGAGATTGCACTATCTCCACCACCAGAAGCAAGATCTGAGATCTCTAGAAGAAGATCCCATCGTGGTTGGATCTTAGATGAAGAAAATCAGATCATAGATTGATCTTAGGACTTAGAAGCAGCACATGAGGATGCCATGAGGTTAGATAGAAGGCAGAGCCTTCTCTTCCATGTGATGGACATGAGGAGAACACATGTTCCCTTATCAGAAGGACACTGACGTGGTCACAGGATAGCCACAATCATACAATAAAAGTATTTACTTATAAGAACAGGACACAGCCTCCCACCAGATGTATATAAGAAGTAGAGACTGAGCTACAGAAGCTCCAGTCTTGTTCACTTGATACTTCCACCTAACACAGTGATTGTAAAGATTAGTGGGCTCACTCAGTCCCAGTATAGTCCCTGGACAACAAAGGATGTTTCCCCTTTTGACGCTGTGTATCCTTTCTCTTGATCCACATCAAGGTCCCTCGCTCTCAGAAGTCAGAAGAGTTAGATTCACTTCAGTGCTGTAACAGCCTGTTACTTTCATGCTTCAGACCTAGAAGCGATGGCAAGGACTGGCATAGACGCACAACTCAAACCATTATGCTTTTGACAAGCCAGAAGATCATCTTATCTTATCTTGGTGATCTCTACTATCTTATCAGAAATTGTATGATTGTGAGGACTTAATCTCTTTTTCTCTCTCTCTTCTCCTTCCCACACACTTGCTGACATAAGGGAAGATCGGATCTAAGATACAGATCTCATCTACCCATATCGGTCAGCACTGCCCATTATGTTTTCTCATGCTCATCTCCATCTCTTCCATTCTTATGCCTCATGTAACACATGCCTCTTTCATTACCATTATCTCGGCTATGTTTTCTGATGGACCTTTCTGATGTTCTTATCACTTCTCACACACAGCCTAGATAAGCTCTGCCTCAATTAGGATAGACACAGCCATGTATCCCTGCATATATATAGCCAGGTAACTTGACTGGTAAAACCCCAGTCTTGTTTACTTAGATCTCACACCTGTTGTGAACCCGGTCTAGACCCTTGTCTTCCCACGTTTCACACCTGTCATCCACGCCTTCACCTCATGATTGGCTAGATGTCTCATTGCAAGTTGATGGTTTGTTTCTATTTATGCTATTGATGATGTCATGGTCTGGACCACAACATGTTCCCTTATCTTTACCTAACCACTACTTACTGACATCATAGAACACTCTAGTATGCCTCATGTATGCAGTATGTTGATCCATGCTTCCCCCTCATGTAGTGATGTCATGTGGTCTGTGCACTGTAGTAGATAGTATTTAATGGAGATGGACAAGTGGCAAAGCTCCTCAGCTTTGTTAACTTGATCCTTATCGATGATACAACTCAGAAGTCTCTGAAGCTCATCTTGCCCAGTTCGATATGAACATCAACCATGATACAATGACACATTGAAACACACAGACTTCTTCTTTTGCTAAGAGACTTTCTGTAGTTGATGACAGAGCATGTGCACCAATAGAGTGGTTGAGTAAGTAACTCCACTTAGCTACTGCCAGGAGTCTGACTGGTAGAGCACCGGCTGTGTGGGTGAGATCCAAGTAAACAAGACTGGAGGGCATCTACTGCTAGCCCTCCTGAAATGAAAAAAGCCACTAAGGGACTTATAAGTAGGGGGGTTGAGTAAAGGGCTCAGGGGCTTTATGAGTCTGCACCGCCAAGCTACTTTGACTGAGGAGTCGTCCTCAGCAAAGTGGCTTGGTTTATATATTCATAGGTTTGTATGTACATGTTGTGGCATAGTTACTATAAATGTATTTCGAGAAATCGTACCATAAGAGCATAATGTGCCATTGGGCGATAAGTATAACATGAGGATGCAACGTGCATCAAGGGTCGTCGGAACCAGTAAGGCAGTGCCTTCTAAGATGGAAGAGAAGTTAACAGAGATTAAATATTCGTGTGTATCGTTACGTCTGATGCCGGTGCCAGTTGCACAGGGCAGAGATGAAAGGTCAGCGCCTCTTCGTAAAAGGAAAGTGGAAACGGGCTAATGGTGCCCAAGGGTGCGACAGGATTCGGAGTCTTCTGGATCATGTGATCCTGCATCGTCATGTGATGTGTCACGGGGTTAGTCACGTGACCTGGCTTATATCAGTCGAAAGTGAAAGAAAACGTCTAAGTCACTAGGACTTTTATGGATTCGTAACACCTCCTGTATATATACATCTTCTGATGAGGCAGTGTATGGCCTCATATGGTAAATACTGCATCATACCATTGTGGCTATCCTGTGGCCACGTCAGTGTCCTTCTGATAAGAGAACATGTGTTCTCCTCATGTCCATCACATGGAAGAGAAGGCTCTGCCTTCTATCTAACCTCATGGCATCCTCATGTGCCACTTCTAAGTCCTAGGATCAATCTATGATCTGATCTTCTTCATCTAAGATCCAACCACGATGGGATCTTCTTCTAGAGATCTCAGATTTCTCTTCTGGTGGTGGAGATAGTGTGATCTCCCTTTCTATCCTTCTAGGATTCTTCTAAGTGTCGCTGATAAGATCAGGATATGCAATTGTCAGATAAGATGTCAGAGATTGCTGTGATAAGATAAGATTGTCGAAATCTAATCTTTCTTCTTCATGTGCCATTGCGTGTAAGTGATAATGATAGTGATTGTTACATGTATAGAAGTCCTTCACCCTTGAAGCAAGCTCTCCCCTTTACCCAAAGGAATTCCCTTTTCCTCCCCATGTTACACACATCCCTTTCTCTTGAGGATATAGTAGGCTGACGTTCAGTACACAACTAAGTGAGTTGGTTGTTCGCTTCAATTTAACAAAGCTACACACTGTTGCCCTTAGGAGCGACCCTCTCCTTTGCCCAACAGGACCACTATATCCTTTCCCTATCCCTCCACAATTGATGATGGCCACCTCTTGGTCTCAGACAAGCTCTCCCTCATGATTTGTCGTTTGCCTCCCAGCATCGACATCTACCCCGAAAGTGCAGTCGGCCACGCATAAGCCACACTGTTGAGTATGTGGCAGTACCCACACCACCAAAGTGTGTCCAAAGTGTTTCAACTGCAGACAGGATGGCCACATCCAGCACACATGTCCTAAGAAGCTTCGGTGTTACTGTTGCCAGCGAGAAGGACACGTTGGAGTGAAATGCCTGTGGAACAAGGAAGTCAAGCAGGAGAATGCTTCGGCTAACCCTGAACCCACAGCAACCCCTTCCCCACTCCTTCTCAACGTTCTCATGAAGATTCAGAAGTCATTGGATCTTCTCAAGGCACGAGTTGAGAAACTTGAGAAGAAATCCACCAAGCCAGCAGATGCACTGGCTCCCCTCCGAAAGGACATTGCTGACCAAAGACGGGTCCTTTGTTCTCTTGACCCCCTGATTCACCAGGCCAACAACAGCTACAATTGTCTCATTGATGAGACACACGAAAAGCACAAGAAGCTGTCGGAAGCTTTGAGAGGAGCTGCCCAAAAGAAGCTAGAGGACCACCTAAAGACCCTGGAGGTTCCTCAACAAAACAAGGCAGCCAAGCCATCCGGAACTGCGGAAGAAGTTCCCAAGACCATGGAGATTAAGATCTCCAACCCTTTCTCCATCCCCGCTGACAAGAAGGTGCCGTCACCATCAACCATGCCCAAAGCTTCGACATCCACGTTGAAGGGGCTTGATAACCCTATCTCGCCCACACCTTCTACCCTTTCCTCCCTTTTCTCTGTTACAAATCCATAAAAAGTCCTAGAGACTTAGACATTTTCTTTTGTTCTTGACTGATATAAGCCAGGTCACATGACTAACCTCATGACACATCACATGACAATGAAGATCACATGATCTAGACGAGACCCGAATCCTTCGCAACAAAGTGTTGTACCCTTGGGCACCATTAGCCCGTTTCTACTTTCCTTATACATAGGGCATTGCCCTTTAATCTCTGTCTAGTGCAATTGGCACCGACATTAGAAGTAATGACTTACACGAGTATTTAATTCCCATCTCTTCTCTTCCATTACAGAAGGCACTACCTTACTGGTTCTGAAGACCCTTGATGCACATTGCATCCTCATGCTTTACTTATCACCCAATAGCGGAATATGCTCATATGGTATGATTCTTAGAAATACGCTTATGGTAGTTATGATACAACATGTACAAACAATCCCTATGAATATATATACCAAGCAACAAACTGGGGAAAGTCCCTCAGTTTGATTGTCTTGGTTGTTTCCTTGTACAAAGGACAACTCTCTAAGGCAGTTACTCAGTATTCTCTTCATTTGTTGTTCTTTTCCGTTTCATTCTCCACCCCTGTGTAAACCCCCACTCCGACTCCTAAGCCCACAAGCGCTGAGCTTCCACCCACCACTCCTAAACCCATTAAGTTTGAGGACCTCCTCAAACCACTCCAAACCCCTCTCTTTCGATACCTCGACATCAGACGCTTCAATGATGAGGAGCAGCTGCAGAAATTAGTCAAAGAAATCTGCACCTGTGGACCATGTTTCCCCAACACCAAATGCACCACCTGTGCATTGGATGAGACGCATTGTCAAAAGAAAATCGCTGCTGAACAGTGAGCTCTGGAACAAGATAAAGAAGAGAAATCTGAGTGAGTCAATCTTCGGAACAGATGGTGAGTGTCATACTCAATAATCGCCCTCTGAAACCGACAAAGTGAGGCTCTGAAGAGGATAATTACCCTTCTGAAGAGGATAATTACCCTTCTGAAGAGGATAATTACCCTTCTGAAGAGGATAATTTACCCTGCAAGAAATTTTTTTTCTTCACTGGTTTGAAGACCTTCCTGAAGCCCTTCCTCAGTCGAAGAAGCTTCCGCAAGCCTGTGCTCTTGGTGTGGTCTGGAATCCTGCCGCCTTCGGCAAGAAGAGGATAGTAAAGGGGAGAATCTGAGGAGATCCCTGAAGAGGATAAGCAAGACTCTGGAGCGGATTGACAAAGAAAGATCCCGAATGATTGTATTCTGTATCAACAAAGGAACAAGCTGGCGAAGCGAGTCGCAGTATATGAGCCGTGGAGCAGATGCCCATGGATAGCTGCGGAAAGGCGAGCGCTCCTGGTTGAAAGAATACAAGAAATTTTTTTTCTCTCTCTCCTCAAGAAACATCCTCCTCCTCCGAAACTCACCACCTCTGTGGTCTGGAATCCTGCGGCCTGTGGTATGAAGAGGATAGTGTTGTGAACCTGGTCTAGACCCTTGTCTTCCTGCATTTCACACCTGTCATCCATGCCTTCACCTCATGATTGGCTAGATGCCTCATTGCAAGTTCATGGTTTGTTTCTATTTATGCTATCAATGACGTCATGGTCTGGACCATGACACATTCCCTTATCTTTACCTAACCGCTACTTATTGACTGTAATGATCGCCATCGTTAGCACTTCCGCACAACAGCACACTCTGAAACAAGATTAGATTTCGACAATCTTATCTTATCTTATTGCGGCAATCTCCGACATCTTATCAGACAATTGCACTGTCCTAATCTTATCAGCGACACTTAGAAGAATCCTCAAAGGATAGAAGGAAGATCGCACTATCTCCACCACCAGAAGAGAGATCTGAGATCTCTAGATAGAAGATCCTATCATGGTTGGATCTTAGATGAAGAAGATCGGATCATAGACTGATCCTAGGATTTAGAAGTGACACATGAGGATGTCATGAGGTTAGATAGAAGGCAGAGCCTTCTCTTCCATTTGATAGACATGAGGAGGACACATGCTCCCCTTATCAGAAGGACACTGACATGGCAACAGGATAGCCACAATGGTACGATACGGTATTTACCTTATGAGGCCATACACTGCCTCATCAGAAGATGTATATATACAGGAGGGCTAGCAGTAGATGCCCTCCAGTCTTGTTTACTTGGATCTTACAGTCTATGGCCCCTATTGTCTAGTCAGACTCCTGGCAGTAGCTAAATGGAGTTGTTTACTCAACCACTCATTGGTACACACATCCTGTCATCAATAATCGCCCTTTGCCCTCACAGAAGATAGGGTTGACAAGGTCACGAAAGTATAGATAAGACCTTTTATCTTATCCCCTCCCTTTTGATAGTGGAGATAGCTGAACCATTTCATTGACATCATAGAACACTCTAGTACACCTCATGTATGCAGCATGTTGATCCATGCTTCCCCCTCATGTAGTGATGTCATGTGGTCCGTGCACTGTAGTAGATAGTATTTAATAGAGATGGACAAGTGGCAAAGCTCCCCAGCTTTGTTAACTTGATCCTTATCGACGATACAACTCAGAAGTCTCTGAAGCTCATCTTGCCCGGTTCGATATGAACATCAACCATGATACGACGACGCATAGAAGTCCTTCACCCTTGAAGCAAGCTCTCCCCTTTACCCAAAGGAATTCCCTTTTCCTCCCCATGTTACGCACATCCCTTTCTCTTGAGGATATAGTAGGCTGACGTTCAGTGCACAACTAAGCAAGTTGGTTGTTTGCTTCAACACCTAACCAGTGTGCTCTACCAGTGGGACTCAGTCTACCCTCTCCATCACTTACAAAGCAACCCTACACCTTTGATAGGCTATCCCTCACCTTTGAAGTAAGAAGAAGTATGTTGGTTACAAGTGCCTTCTCTTCCATTTGATGTACCATGAGGAGGACACATGTTCCCTTATCAGAAGGACACTGACATGGCCTCTGGATAGCCACAGTCATATGATACAGTATTTACCATATGAGGTCATACATAGCCTTATCAGAAGATGTATATAAAGTAGTAGAGCTAGCAGTAGAAGCCTCTAGTCTTGTTTACTTGGATCTCACCTGCACTGCTGGTGCTCTACCAGTCAGGCTCAGTCCATCCACTTCCCTTGCTGACAAAGCAACTCTACACCTTTGATAGGCTATCCTCTTGAAGTTCAAAGAAGTTGACTGTTTCATAGGGCAAGGGCAAGGAGTATAACTTCTGAGAACCAACTCATATTGTTCTTCTGCTTTCCTTCTTCTTTCTTCTGCTTCTACCAGTTGTCCTTGGAGCCTCTGTATATATGCATGAACAGCAGCTAGGTCCTTCTTGAAATGAATCGTCATCCTCTACTAACACAAATGGAAAGGAGGAGATAAGTAAGAATCTTATCTATTCTTCTGTGGGTTGCAATAAGGATCGCCTTCAGAGGTTGCAATGATGGTTGCCTTCAGAGGTCTCTTTGTATTCCAGAACCTTATCAACCCTATCTTCTGTAAGGGCAAAGTGCAAGTGGCAGTGACAGGACTTGTACATCAATGAAGAGGGGAGTGGTTGAGTAAGCAACTCCACTTAGCTACTGCCAGGAGCCTGACTGGATAATAGGGGCCTTAGACCATAAAATCCAAATAAGCAAGACTAGAGGACATCTACCACTAGCCCTGCTACTTATATACATCTTCTGATGAGGCTGTATATGACCTCATATGGTAAATACTGTATGGTACCATTGTGGCTATCCTGTGGCTGTAACTGATGTACTTCTTCTGACTTCTTAAGGACAGTGTCTAGCATTGACCCTTATAGAGGATGTTACGAATCCATAAAAGTCCAGTGGACTTAGATGTTTCTTTCGCTCTTGACTGATATAATCAAGGTCATGTGACTAACCCTGTGACTCATCACATGACGATGAAGATCACCTGATCTAGAAGAGACTGAATCCTTCATGACAAGTGTCACACCCTTGGGCACCACTAGCCCATTCTCACTTTTCTTAAACGTGAGGCACTGCCCTTTAATCTCTGCCTTTACCATTGTATCGGGTATCAGAAGTTATGACACACATGACTATTTAATCTCTGCCTACTTCTCTTCCATTCCAGAAGGCACTGCCTTTTACTGGTTCCAAAGACCCTTGATACACAAGGTATCCTCATGCTTTTCTTATCAAGCCAATAGCACATTATGCTCGTATAGTACAATTCTTGAAAATACATTTATAGAAGTTATGCTACAAACATGTACACACATACCTATGAATATATATACCAGATGACAAACTGGGGAATGTCCCTTAGTTTGATTGTCTTAGTTGTCTCCTTGTACAAAAAACGACTCTCTAAGGCAGTTACTCCGTCTTTCATCTTCTGTTGTTCTTTTTTGTTTCAGAGGATAGCCTATCAAAGGTGTAGGGTTGCTTTGTAAGCGATGGAGAGGGGAGTGACTACTGTCAGGAGTCCCACTGGTAGAGCATACTGGTTAGGTGTGAGATCTAAGTTAACAAGACTGGGGTTTAGCCAGTCGAGTTCCCTGGGTTTATATATCATAGGGAACTGTGTGTACATGTTGTGTAACTATCCTAATCGAGCGCAGTCTTATCTAGGCTGTGCATGAGAAGCAATAAGGTACATCAGAAAGTCCATCAGAAGAGCATAGGTAAGAGCAGAGATTAATAAGGCATATTTGGACATGAGGCATAGAAATGGAAGTGACAGAGATTAATGTGAGAACATACTAGGCAGTGTTGACCATTATGGCTAGATGAGATCTGTATCTTAGATCAGATCTGCCAAATGTCAATGAGTGTGTGAGAAAGAAAGAGAGAGAGAGAAAAAGACTAAGTCCTTGTGATTGTGCACTATCTGATAAGATAACGGAGATTGCCGAGATAAGATAAGATAACTTCTTCTGGTCTGTCAAAGATGTAGTGGTTTGGGTTGTGTGTCCAAGCTGGTTCTTGCCATCACTTCTAGATCTGAAGCATGAAAGTAATGAGCCATTACAGTGGCCATATCAGTGTCCTTCTGATAAGGGAACATGTGTTTACCTCATGTACATCAAATAGAAGAGAAGACACCACCTTCTATCTTTCCTTATGACAACCTCATGTGCCACTTCTAAGTCCTAGGATCAATCTATAATCCAATCTTCTTCATCTAAGATCCAACCATGATGAGATCTTCTTCTGGAGATCTCAGATCTTGCTTCTGGTGGTGAAGATACAGTGATCTACCTTCTGTCTATCAAGGATTCTTCTAAGTGTCACTGATAAGATCAGGACATGTAACCATGTAAACATCTTTGGAGATTGCCATGATAAGATAAGATAATCGATATCTAATCTTCTTCAGAGGAGTGTGCTGTTGCATGGAAGTGATAACAATGGTGATCATTACACTTCTTATACTGTTGTACTTCTTCCTTCAAGTGAGTAATGCAAGCAAGGGCTTCTTCTAGAGTTCTCCTTTGGTATTCAATGATCTGATCGACATGGTAGAGGGTGGCAAAGAGAATGAACTGAGCGGGGTTTCTTCTGTGCTTCTCAGAAAAGAACACATTTCTGTTTGGAATAAGGATGGAGAGTGTAATGATCACTATCATTATCACTTCTGTGTAATGGCACACTTCTTTGAAGAAGACAAAGATTAGATTTCGACAATCTTATCTTATCTTATCACAGCAATCTCTGAAGATGTTTGTACAGTTACATGTCCTGATCTTATCAGTGACACTTAGAAGAATCCTTAATAGATAGAAGAGAGATCACCTTATCTCCACCACCAGAAGTGAGATCTGAGATCTCTAGAAGAAGATCCCATCATGGTTGGATCTAGATTGGATCATAGATTGATCCTAGGACTTAGAAGTGGTACATGAGGTTGCCATAAGGTTAGATAGAAGGTAATATCTTCACTTCTATTTGATGAATATGAGAAGAACACATGTTCCCTTATCAGAAGGACACTGATGTGGCCACAGGATAGCCACAATGGTATGATATAGTATTTACCATAAGAGGCCATACACAGCCTCATCAGAAAATATATATAAGTAGTAGGGCTAGCAGTAGAAGCCCTTAGTCTTGCTTGAAACTGAAAGACTTCTTCTACTTCAAAGAATAGCCTATCGAAGGCATAGTGTTACTTATTCAGCAAAGGAGAGGGGATGGAGTGAGTCCCACTGGTAGAGCACACTGGTTAGGTGTGAGATCCAAGTAAACAAGACTGGGGTTTAGCCAGTCAAGTTCCCTGGGTTTATATAGTATAGGGAACTGTGTGTACATGTTGTGTAACTACCCTTATTGAGGCACTCCTTATCTAGGCTGTGCATGAGAAGTGATAAGTACATCAGAAAGTCCATCAGAAGACATAGCCGAGATAACAGTAATTAATAGGGCATGTAGAACATGAGGCATAGAAGAGAAGGAGGGCAGAGATGAACATGAGAACATAATGGGCAGTGCTGGCTGTTATGGTTAGATGAGATCTGTATCTTAGATGAGATCTGCCATGCGACAGCAAGTGTATGAGAAAAGGAAAAGAGGAGAGAAAACAACTAAGTCCTTATTGTTACGAATCCATAAAAAGTCCCAGAGACTTAGACGTTTCCCATACAAACCAAGTCACGTGACTAACCTCATGACACATCACCTGACGATGAAGATCACATGATCTAGACGAGACCCAAATCCCTCTCGCGACAAGTGTCACACCCTTGGGCACCATTAGCCCGTTTCCACCTTCCTTATATGCGGGGCACTGCCCTCTTCATTTCCAACCCCTACCATTGTATCGGGCATCAGATGTAACAATCACACGACTATTTAATTTCCACTCCCTTCTCTTCCATTACAAAAGGCACTGCCTTTACAGGCTCTGAAGACCCTTGATGCACGACGCATCCACATGTTATACTTATCGCCCAATGGCAGATTATGCTCACATGGTACGATTCTTAGAAATACGTTTATAGTAGTTATGCACAAACATGTA
>JBBPTS010000180.1:2568-21114 GCA_038094235.1 Fistulinella staudtii | reverse complement strand
AGGGTCATTAGAAGCCGCTGTAATATGTCCTACATGTGGCAGCGGGCAACCAGCAAAGGGAATAACCGGTCACTGTTCCTTCCTTTCTTCCGCAGTGATGTTATCAGTTCCGGCCAAGTCGTCGTCGGGGGGCAGCGCCTTGTCTGTGTTGATAAAAGGTGTATTGGCGACCGATTCTGCATCTGTCATCGGAGGGCTAGCGCGCCCAGAACGGTTGTTTTCGGCAAGCTCCTTGCGTAGCGCCTCTAGTTCACGCTCGAATCTGTTCCATTTATGGTCAGTTCGCAGAGCGAGGAAGTAGACAAAAATACAAACTTGCGACCAAAGACTTCAATGTAAAATCCTCCGCCGTTCCATACGCTCACAGCAAATATTAAAATCAAAAAGCTGCCACTCCAGCGAGGACTATCATATAGCAAATAGACAGCCGGCAGCTCCGTCAAAATAGAATAGACTAGGGTGCACTTCATCAGTATATAGCCAATGAAAACAAAAATAAGACTAACCAAATTGACCAGCCATGAAATATACTTCGCGCTTCTCCGGACGAGTTCTATCGAGGGTACGCCCGATGGCACCGCGCTTGTCGTTGAGGAGGAACGACAAGGACGTAGTCCTTTCCCCGGACTCAATCTTTGAGCGTCGGTCTACATAGACAAACTATAAACGTCAGACCTTGGCTGGTGCACGATACGAATTCAACTGAAGTACCTTCCAGTATAACAGTTGCCAAATAAGATCTGAAAAGTAAATCAAGGTCTACGTGTTACAAACCGGAGGCATCGACTTACAGATAGCTCCGCTGATACACAGAGCGCGCCCAGGATTCAGGTGGGGCAACGCGGCTAGTGCAGGGAAACGGTGCTCAGCTCCAGGATAAAAGTGTCTACAGCCAAATTACAGTCTAGCCCATGAACGTGTTTGCTGACGTACCGTATTACAGTGAACGTGAATGGGGCATAGATGTGAATGAAAAGTGATGTCACCTTATCGGAGTCGTGAAAGACGAGGCTGTTTCGCCACGTAATAACTGCACTTGCAAGGGAACCATGCGAGAGGCAGTAGCATGCCATGAACAATGCCGTATTAGATGGAAGGAACCAGATATAGATGAAGTTGAGTATGGTCACATAATAGCAGAGGTCGAAGAGGAAGTAGTGCCAAGAACGTTTCTTGTAGGTATACGCACGAACAGGAAGAAAATATAATCCTTGGACAGTATATGCAACGTGGACCCATCTAAAAACACGTGTCCTCAACATCTCGTGGTTGTGGAGGGACGAGAGATACATACTCTGGAGCCATCCCAAATAATAGCGCTGAGACCAATAGAGACATTACACCGAAGAAGAAAGAAACTTTTTCGCGCGTCCGAACCACTTTTGCGGAATGCCATGATGTCATCAGCGATTGCATACGCGCGGACACCTATGATATAAGTGAGACTAGCTTGCATATGTATTAGCGACTCAGTAAGCACCCTAAGCTTGAAATTTCTTATTTCACGGTCGAGATTCTCCGCAAGGACGTCGCCAGACTGTGCACGTTTCTTGAGTGCTTCCTCCGCCTTCATTTTGAGTCTATCGCTGTGCTTTTGGATTTGCCTTTGGAGCAGATCCAAACGGGAATCAAAATACGTCTCCATAGTATCTGCATAAATAAGCTCACAAAGATATCAACAGCGAAGCACGTTGGACATACCGAGCAACGTAAATGCCCCGGCCCAATCTGAGATTTCGTCGCGTAGAAATCGTTCAAATGGCACAGAAAAGTAGCCCATGCTAGTGGAGGCCTCCGTTCTTGAAGGTGAAGGAGGTCTGGAAGCCATTTTATACTGGCGACGAGGACAATGGAATGGATGAATGGGCTGTTGTGGTGGTGGAAGCTTTGACGCAACGTGGACACGGAGTGGATTTACTTGCTTAGTCAGCAATGGAGGGTGCATAAAGATCGAGCTCGAGCACTCCAAAATCAAAGTTCCTCTGGTCTAGGACACAAGCACGACTTCTATTAAAGGATATACAGAATGGTCTACACAAGGGAAAGATCACCGAATTTCTCTTTGTAACCTGGGGAAACATCAGCGGCGTTCGATCCATACGTGAGTCGACTCACCTGGCACACTGAATTTGCCTTTCTTGACCATGGTGTCAACCGTTTCCGCCAGCCGGGGGTGGGAATCTTCAAAGTCAGATACCTACGAGATGAACTTGAATACATATTTGACAGCGAACGGGGAACCTACAGTCAGGTCCTCAAAGGGACGGGCTTCCTCGATGTTGGCGAGAGTAGCCCGGAGGTCTTTCAGTTCGACATCAATTTTTTGTGCAGTTTCTTGGGCTTTCTCAACCTGCAATATGTAAGTGTTGAACAACAAAGCTAACAAGATGGCCATGACTAACTGCTTTAGCCTCGAATGTCTCAATTGCTTTGACATGTGCATTGACGTCGTAGGTCACTGGCTTGAAGTCCTTTAACAGCCTTTCTGCTTCATCGATTATTGCAGTGTTTCTTAGAACAGAGCGGTAATGAGCAAAGTCGACCGTGGTTGGTTGAGAGGCGTATTGAGCGTGGATACGCTGAGCATCACCATGCCGCTTGCGGAATGCTTGCAAAGCAGAAATTGTCTCTGTGCAGTGACAATGAACACTCATAGACATCTGCTATGACGGAAACGCGCTACCTTTTCCCAGACCAAGTGTGGTATAGACACGGGCGAAATCCTGCGTGCGTGAGCTTGAGCAGGCCATCCACGGGCCAAAGCATTTGCATACTCACGACGGCGGCGACAGCTGCTTTAGAGGCCATGACTGATGAGAAAGGATAGGCCCGACGTGACAGAAAACAACAGATTGGCCGGACGGATGATGCTCGGAAGTGCAAGTCGGAAAATGGGAAGCTGGTGCCGGGATCTGCCGAGGTAATATTATTTACGAATTATTTTGTTACTGAAAATAATAATTGTCATAAATACTCGCACTGGCGTCATCGTTCATTATTATGTACTCGGACCTATTTGGATAACCAGCGAAAAAAAGCCGTCACATGACTTTCTCTCGCTAACGTGAATAGAACGCATAAAAGTAACTTCCGTGCCCAACATTTGCGCAAATCCGTCCTTCGAGTCATCGATGGCGTTGAAATGTTTCCAGAAGCTCATCTCCGCGGTTGAA
The DNA here is from genome assembly GCA_038094235.1 of Fistulinella staudtii. Lineage (NCBI taxonomy): Eukaryota > Fungi > Basidiomycota > Agaricomycetes > Boletales > Boletaceae > Fistulinella > Fistulinella staudtii. The sequence continues at coordinate 17,941 of JBBPTS010000180.1, read as the reverse complement.
TCAAATAACACCGTCCGACAGGATGTTGCTCCGCCCTGCTCCAATGACGTACCGATGTCAATGTCTCGCACGCTGCTCCATGTCGCACTCCACAGCTTCATACTATTGGCGGTCCTCAGGGTTTTAAAATGGACGTGGACCAAAGCAACTTCCAAGCCGAGCAACACCTCCCACTTGCAGTCCGATGGTACCAAACTCGAAATTCGCAACCATGGAGGTCAGTTCAGTTGTACCACTGTCAGAAAAGCACCTACGCCGTACTTCAATCAGAGTGGAGCCCGCGGCATTTCGACTATCCCCAGGTCACTCCTTGTGCGCTCGAGCTCGAGAATATAGAGCCTGTTCCATATCGTCCGTTTCGATGGGGTGAATATCAGTAAGTTTCTCCTGGTTGGTAGCACTTGGCCGTCTCACCATGACCTAATAGCGTGACAATGGGCATCCGTGCCATGCCGTGGAATGAATGGATCGAACTCGATTTGATGTACCCGGTTTACCAACGCATCCGTAATTTTAGACTCCAGACCCGCGGGAGGAGTGCTCTCCAGGTGCTACCTTTACGTGACGATGGTATCGTCAAGGTGTCAGGAGGAGCTGAAGCTGGTAGGTGATATCCATACTGGTTTCAGGATCACCGCCACTACATTCTCCATCTAGCGAAAGAGTTAGTGTATGAACTTGCAGAGTACCTTTCTCGAAGATACCCCATGTCTTTCCGCGTTGACCGAATTTCACCTTCCGTGTCTCCTGTTCCTTCTATTGGCGGTATTCCACTCTCGTGGGATGGTCATCTGCCGATTCGCGCAATCGAAGTCAAAGAAACCGGCGTCAAATTTGATCTGAGCATATTGGAGGCTCTTCAGGGTGTGGAGATGGGACAGGAAGCTATGAGGATGGTAACTGGATTGTGAGTTGCATCTCCTGCATGCATCATAACGTATTGGTAGATGCCGAGACAGGGTTCAAGAAGATGTTGCTATCATGATAGAAGGTGACTCGCCACTCTCTTCCCGCGTGGGTTGCTCACTTATCGCTGTGCTTGCCAACTTGCGGCACGATACAGGATCGGACGGGAGGTATTATTTCCAAGCGGGGTCAATATGCACCCCAGGTAGGTTGGTGGCTTCTCAAGTAGGCATGACTAATACAGTCTTGCAACGTCATGTAGGGTTCTGGCGCATGAGTGACAAGATTGGCATGTCACTCGATAAGATTCATACGTCGGGGAATGTACCTCAGTGTGAGCGCCCTAGTGATGGGACGAGCTTAAAATTAGCTCATTCCCTTGACTGCTTCCTCAGTCAAGGAGAAACTTGACGTGAGCCTAGAGCGGTTTTTCAGACGCATGGCTATGGACAAGCCCGTAATACGGAATAACTATTTCATACAGGTTGTCAAGCCCAGTGAGGATGCCGTGAGGAAACCAGGAGAGGATGTGACCTCGTGTATTGATCCAGAGGAGTTAGGGTGGTCGGAGTCGACAAACGGACGCGAGGACGGATTCGTTCATGGTCACGGACACACCGCTGAGCCGGCTTCGTACCTTGCACCGGCTACGCTTCGCTTGCGCAGCGAGCGACAGACGTTACGGCGACTCCCACGAACAGGGGCAATTATTTTCGGGATTCGGACGTATTTATTCAAGATGGAGGAGATGGTGAAAGAGCGAGGCGTGGCGGGACGACTCGCGAGCGCGATCCGGAGCTGGCCCGAGGACGTTGGGATATACAAGGGACGGGAGATGTATCGGGAGATATCACTGGCGTATCTGGATGAGTGTGCGGAGAGGGAGGGCGTCACTGGGCCAGAAGAGGGTATGGCCAGGTATCCTTATTAGGATGACAATGGGGTGGTCGCGAGGCGAGGTGGAGATGTCGCCAAGACAAATGAATGACGCGTGGTAGGTACATGTGTACGATGAGCTAAGTAGACTACACCAAGTAAGAGGAAGGGGAGGGGGAGGAGGAGGAGGAGGAGGAGGTGCGGGGCATTAAGGAGCGTGGAGAGGGTGCCGGCGAGGTATGACGTGCATCAGATCAATATCGGATCTGCGATAGGAAAAAGAAGACTTGCGACCATTTGAACTCCGCTTGAAGTCGAATATAACTCGACTACGTCAGACGTCGTCATTCCTTCTTGCAACCCTCCACACCCGTAAAACAAGCGATTGCGCACGGGCCAGTTCAAGGCGAGCTCCGTCCAGCGCACTCACCGTCCTCGAGAGCGAGAAACTGCTCGTCTGAAACGCAGGTATCTGCGATCCCGACCCAGTCCGAGCTGAACTAAAATGTATAGCGGACAGCAGGCTGTGTCGCCCCATATTGTGTGCGTCACTTGTCGTCATAACCCCACCAACCCCCTTGGCCTACGTCGTCCCATCGTCATCGTCAGCCCATGTCATCCACTCCCCCCAAGAGCGGCGAATCCCCCCGTGCCCCTCCCGCCGAGCCACACCAACCCCCTCATCGGCACTCCGTTCGCCAGACTCGCTCTGACTTTGATCTCGAGCCCAACCCCTTTGAACAGTCCTTCTCCCGCCCTTCACATATCCGGCATACTTCTGCATCCCGCCGAGACTCGGCCAGCCCCGCCTCCAACCATTCTTCTCGCACTTCCCAACCTGACAGACCCCCTTCGGCATCTTCCATTTCTCACCCGAAGAACGATGCCGGCCGCTCCTCCCCACGCACCGTCCTCCCCCCAGTGGCCGCCATCGCTTCCCCTTCCGATCAAAGCTACAACTGGCAATTCTCCACCTCCCTCGCCAATTCTCTCCGCGCCGGTCCCCTCTCACCCGCCATGCTTGCCGGCCCCCAGCAGGGTTCTGACACCGCCCCTCACTTACCTTTTGACCCCGCCTCCTTCCGTACCGGCCTGACCCCCCGGACGGGTTTAACCCCGCGCACTGGCCTTACCCCAGGCACCGGCCTAACTCCCCTCGTCGGCGGGCCAGTGTCCTTCCCTCCTCCTTCCCCGAACACCGCTGCCTTCCTTGCCCTTATGAACAACGGTACCTCCGGTTCCGCAAATGCAACCATCACGCCAAATACACTCTCGGCGATCAACGGTGTACTCGGAAACTCGTCTAACCAATATACAGTTGCGACACACGCCCCAGCAACAAGCTCTCATCTCTCTACGTCTGTCACGGCGAATCAGGACAACGACAGCGCTTACATCAGTGCCAATAATGCAGCAAGTACCGCCGCAAATGGCCTGTACTTGCTTTCGCAAGCACACCAAGAACTCACTAAACGTGAGGAAGCACAGGCACGTGCCAACGGCACGATGGTGGCGCCTGTAAATGGCCGCAGAGGGACGAAACGCAAGTCATATGAGACTAGCAGTCCTCCACCTCCTACGCGCGCTGTAGCATCCCCGGCCGCTCAAACAAAACGGACGCGGGCGAACACGGTCAACAGTGTCAGCACCGGAAGGGGTCGAGACTCGGGAGAAGAGGATGAGGAAGAGGAAGAAGAGGATGATGACGAGATGGTACCCCTTCACCACCAGCAACAGCAAATAGGTGGTACCAAGACTAAGCAACCGAAAAAGCCAGAAACCGAGGAAGAAAAACGCCGAAATTTTTTGGAGCGCAACAGACAAGGTGAGTCAAAAACAATTGTCTCGATGTAGTGTTTTGATGTTCGTCCAGCTGCACTAAAATGTCGCCAGCGGAAAAAAGCATGGCTTGCCTCCCTCCAAGCCAAAGTAGAGTATCTTACTACAGAAAACGAGCGACTCACGTCCGCGCTTGTATCATCACGAGAAGAAATCTCTCGGCTTTCTGCGCTCGTTGGCAACACTGTTATTGGCCCGGGAGGGCCAACGGTGGGTCCTGGCGTCGTGCCACCCGCAGTGAACGGGGTTGTGGCGAATGGACAGCCTGTGAGCATGAGCATGAACATGGCTTCTAAAGGTGGAGGCGGAGGTGGCGCTGGTACCGCACGAGCGTCCTACGGATATTGAGTCGTTATAGCAATCTGATGCTGGGTTGCACTTGTGTTGATGCTCGCCACAAGCACCCGTTGGTGAGTTGCTTGTGCGTGCGGATGCTGGTTTTGGCTGACGCTTTGAAGCCTATGTTACACCCACCAGCTGAGAAGCTAAACACGAACATCGTGCTGGCTGCCCTTATGCCCGTAATTCTGGCGCGATCGCCATCGTCCATAATCGCGCCCTGGTTGTACTGTTACTTGCTTTTCCTGGGAGTGTTGAGATACTATCTAGGGTGAGCTGTTCGTGATGGACCCCGCATATGTAGATGATGGAGAGGTGATCCATGTTGCGCTTTCGCCGCTACCATGTCGCTTGTTTGGATATTAGGCAGAGTTTGATACATCAAGACATGTACACCATGTAGGATACGAGCAATACTAGTATAATATCCATAGCTGTTGATGAGCGGTGCAGGATGGACGATGACGGCAATGACGGCAATGACGTCTGACGGAACATGGAAACAACACCGCTAGATTACATACACCGAAGCTTTGGCCCCACAGATAAACGCGCATTCGCACCGGCTCATTTATTCAGCAAGACTACACGATTACACTGGGCCCGGGAGGGCAGGTGACATGACGACAATGAGGTGGGGTACGCGTAGTCTTCGACGGATCGGATCTGCGGTGGGTCATGTGGTGCATCGTGATCGGGTGCGCCCTGCATATGTTTCACGACCCGTTGCTTGTGCGCCACCAGTGCACATAGCGCGGCTACAAGGCGTGTATCAAAACGAGCACACTTAGAAGCGCTGCCAAGACCGGCTTACCTCCTGCACCACTCCCATCCTTTGCCAAACCAATGTCGACGCGGCTCTCTACCTCCGCGCCGACCATGAAGCGCAGCGTTTCCCGCATCATCGATTCAAAGTTGGGATAAAACTCCACCAAGCTGGGTTGTACCGCAATAAGTCGTCTGCACAGTCAATGAGAATGTGACAAACCTTCCGTCCACGCCAACATTGATCCTCTGTCCCTCGTCCCGCAGGGGAGCGGTAGTCGATGCATCGCGCCCCGCACAGTGAGCACGGCCTGTCTGCACCAAGATGGCAGCTACGGCACACGCACTCAGACGTGCTCCCCGTGTCACGACAAGCGCACATATTTCCCTCACAGCACCCGCATCCTCCAGCGAGACCTCGGACACGTCGCTGAAACCGAGGTGTTGTATGATAACATTCCGTACGCGGCTCAGTTTTTGTTCGTCAATGCTATCTGCGACACCGATTTGACCAGAAGAAAATCGCCCGATTCCTTGCCATGCTTCCTCAATCTCGCTTAATACCGCCGTATCAAGACCCCACTGCTTGTTTAATGATGCGGTGGAGCGACCTCCAAAAAGTAGCGATTTCGGGGCGGCATCCACGAGGCTTAGAATGACGTTTCGTGTGATTTCTCCGAGGTACATGCCCGATATGAATTTCTCGAATGCTTGGAAGCGAGGGTTAATAGATTCACGGTCAACTTTGTTATCATATGGCGTCGTTGGAAGGGCAGTGCGCTGATGTGTTGTGACGTGGACTCGGGTGATCTCACACGAAATGCAAGAAGAGGACGTACTGTGTTGTTGAAGCCCCCCCATTCGGTATTGACAATCATGTAGCCTCCCTCCGCCGCAGCTAGCCCGTTCCCGAGTTTGGTGATGTTGGCAACGTCCTCCACGTACGCGCCATTCGTACCGGTGCCAAAAATAGCGCCTAGAATGCATCCCCCTGACGTATATGCCCGCGACAGAAGTGCGCCGACGGTCTGCCAACACTGTCATCTTCCTCAAGACGAAAAGAAGACGTAGACTGACGTCATTTACGAGTGCAACACAGCGGACATGAATGTGTTTCCTGTCGAATGCATCCTGAAGGAGCTTGATAACGTCCTTTCCTATGGCATTTTTGGCTGCGAAACCTTTTGTCCAAGTTAGGAGGGTGCCCGAATCAAGAGCCGTCTGCTCTACGGGGAAGGAGAATGTGAGTGCCAAGGGAACATATGATTCGGAGCTATCTCCAAAAACGGCATCATGGGAACCGCGGGCATCGGTAAGGAAAGCGTCCACAGAGTCGGCAAGATAATCTTGAAGTGGCTCGTCACAGGTTGAAACAGAGAGCACGATATGTGCGTACTGAAAAGTGTAGTGGCCTCGCCAGTTTTCAACGCTTCGGAAACCTTGTATTTCTGCTGACGGAGCGTAAACGTTTTATCGCCATGCAAGGTTACCTCGCACACGCGACTGTGTGCTTGTTATGAGAGGGGAAAATAGACTGTGTGTGAACATACAGGTTCGTGCCGCCGAGATCAAGGGCAAGAAAGGTGCTGTTCGGGTGAGTGAGGATGAGGTGAGATAAGTGGGCGAGACACACCCAGTCTCGGAGCCATCTGGGACAGACTTGACAAAGGTCGGACTGCGATCTGTGAATACGAGTCTGATTGGGAAGGATGATGTATGCGTACATCATCGCCATGGAATGCCCATAGCTAGTAAGCCCGTTGGCAGCCTCGTCTAGAAAGGTTTCGGTGATGTTCGCAAGAGTGGCTTCGGATACGGTGAACTGGGCGCGGATGGTGTTGAGAACGTCCTGCTGGGAGAGTGAGTAAAATGACATGGTGTTGTGCAGTTACAAGATGTAATTTGGGCGGTTTGAGATAGGACTGACTACTCTTTTAAGGCGTCGATGTCATTTTCCAGTCATTCCAAAAATCATCCAACGCGGTCCTCCTTTGAGGCCCCTCTATGATGTCGTCCTGGCGCTGGTCCGTGTGGAACCCCGCGTCCTTGTCCTTGCTAGACGTCCCTGTACTCGGACCAGCGACGTTTTCCCGAAATGGATATGCTCACTAAATTACATAATCCCCCTCTCCAATTTTCTCCATGTCTCCTTCGCACTCGGGAAAGGGAAAAGAGTCGGGCACCGCCCGTGTCCTGGGCTCGGGTGCTTCTGGTAAGACGATTCCACTCCTTTGGCATACAGTCGCCCAACGATTCGCCTCCAGGCGTCGCCGAGCTCCTGGTGTTTCACCCAGTGGACACAGTGGCCAAACGGCTCATGAGCAACAAGGCCAAGGTAGCATTTTCCTCCATTCCGTGCCTCCCCCAGTTTACTCTCTCCCTTTTGTCTAGGTATCGTTTTCGGCACTCAATAGCATCATCTTCCGTGATTACGCCGCGGCTTCCGTGGGCCGCAAATTCCTCTCCCTGTTCCCCGGTCTTGGCTATGCTGCAGGATACAAGATCGCTCAACGGATATACAAGTTTGGTGGTCAACCATGGTTTAATGATATCATCTCGCGCAATTACAAGGACCATTTCTCGAGTACGTTTGGCGAACGAAAAGGCAAGATGATGATACAGGCTACCGCTGGAAGGTACGTCTTTCCACCTCTCTTTACCATCCTCTCCGTAATGTTCCGTGGCATACAGCTTGACAGGAATAGGCGAAGTGGTATGCATTTGCAGCTGTCGGAGCTGCCCGCGTCTTACCTCGTGATTGTTTGATGCCTAGGTCTTGCTCCCTCTCGATGCGCTCAAAATCAAACGCCAAGTCAATCCGGAAGCATTCCGTGGACGCGGTGTTGTCCGTATATTCTTGGAAGAGGGCACGACTCTCTACCGTGGCTGGGGTTGGACAATGGCTCGTAATGCGCCCGGCTCGTTTGCAGTATGTCTTTATCTTCACCCAACTTTTATTGTCCATTCATTTTGCCCCAGCTCTTTGGTGGATCAGCTGCCACGAAGGAGTACCTCCTTGGCGTGACAGATTATTCCCAGGCAACCTGGACCCAAAATTTTATAGCCTCCGTCGCGGGTGCTGTCGCCTCTATCACGGTCGCTGCACCACTCGATACTGTCAAGACGCGCATCCAGAACGCCAACTTTGAGCAAAAGGTGCCTGGTTTGACAGTCGTAAGGGACTTGATCCGCAACGAGGGCATAACGGCGTTCTTCAAAGGTTTGACACCAAAGGTATGCCAGATTACGAACGGCAGCGTATGCTTGGTTGACCCACTTGTACCAGATCCTCGTCGTCGGTCCGAAGCTAGTCTTCAGCTATACCCTTGCGCAGTCCTTGATACCTTTCTTTGGCAAGTATGTTTAGAGTGACTCAACATATCCAACTCCTTCCGGGTTGTTGTCGGTCGAGATGCATGATTCCCATGTCCCCTGCTCGGACGGATTCCCAACGTCGTTAGAGTTTTGCATAGATCTATTTGTATGACACGTCGAGTTAATGCACCACTCGGTTGTCGTTTATTAGTCATGGAGCCGCCGCTCGCTTCCTAACATTGAACATGGCCATCGACGGTTTGATCATCCTTGACGTGTCAGGGTGCGTCTCTCGAGGCGCCACGATTCGACCTATCACTTAGCACCTTGTAGACGACCCCTCATTCAGTCTGGATACACCTCTTTTCCTCCAGCGTACCCACTGCTGCACATTGACACGCTAAATAATGAAATCTCCAAGGCTTCCCGACCTGGCAGCGTCGATCCCGTCATTTCCGTTCCACCAGGGATAGGGGAATTGTCCGGTGGAAGTGCATGCTGTCATGTCGACATGGGGGAGCTGCGGTTGATTGCCAGCGTTTCCGGTGACGGTGAGCGATCTTCCGTATGTGCATCTCTCCTTACGCCCGCCAAAAATCCTTTGCGTCGTAGCCGATCCTCTGATTGCGTTTGCGTTCCTGCAAGCGTTCAGCGACATCCTGCATGATTATTTTGGTACCGTAAGCACGGCTACCTTGAAAGATAATTTCGACGTTGTGTACCAGGTATAACGTTGCCTCATTCGCCGGTTGTCCCTTCTGAGGTTGGCCAGCTTCTTGAAGAAACGCTGGATTCGTCGGGATATCCTCTCACGACGTCTCCAAATGCATTGCGCGATATCGTTCTCCCACCTTCTCTGCTTTCAAAACTACTCGCGTCGCTGCCAACCACTGCATCCGCCGCTCCGAGTCGTCCTGGAGGTGTGCGGATGCGTTTTTTTTCGCTTCCAAAAACCACTGATCCCTCTCTATCAGCCTCTGTCGTATCCAGTGCCCCATCAGGCGCATTTGCATCACCCATCCCATGGCGAAAACTCGGCGTTCGACACAATCACAATGAAATTCTGTTCGACATCATCGAGGAAATGCAAGCTATTGTCGGACGGCAAGTTGCTTTCCGCTGATGAGTCTCCAGACATTAAGCCTGTGTGTATCAGTAACGGCAGTACGCTGACCAGCAACGTGTATGGCAAGATCGAATGCAATGCCAAGCTGACCGGTACGCACGCCGGTTCTTCCATCGGCAGCGCTTGCGAAAGATAATGACAGGCATGCCCGACTTGCTCATGACATTTTCGAACCCGAACGTCATGACCGAATGTGCCTTTCATCCCTGCATACGGCAGGTGTCGTTTCGGTTTTGATTGTACTACGATGTCTTGACGCAAGCATCCAAGGCTGCAACGATGGACGCGCGAGAAGACGCTCTCGTTTGTCCCCGCTGATGGCAAATTCGTGCTCGCAGAGTATCAATATGCGTTGCTACATGGTGCATTAGCGGGGAGTGTTCCAGTGCCATTGGCGTTAAAACCCAACATTACAGTGGGGGAGTTTGGAGGTGGGTTGGCATTTTTGTACCGTCGATCTGAAATGTGTCATGTTACCCTCGCAAGGCAATTTCATGATCACGTTTAGTTCGAGGACGATGAAGATTATGGAGAATGTGCGTATAGAGCTCTATCTTGGCGAAGGCGCATCGGGGGCGCAATGCACGATCTCGAGCGCCGGATCTGGCGTCGGTTCTGTAGGAGGCGTCGAAGGGTCCTGGACCTTTGAGCCACGAAATGAGGTGTGTAGGTTTCTGTTTGAGGAATCGCAGGCGACCCATTCCGGTCCCCCGATACGCAGACACTTTGCTGGAACATCCCAAGTATGCACTCGTCTGGTAGTTGGGTGCTACGTGGTTCTTGGACGTCCAAGTACGTCTCTATTGCCGGTGTTGTACCAGCCTGTTTTCTGATCATTTGTATCCTTTCCAGGGTGAAAATTCCACGTCCGGCACATGCATTCCAGATACACTTTGAGGTTCCCTCGTACAGTTTTTCGTCTCTCAAGGTGGATCAGGTTCGGCTGTCAGGTGAGACGTACAAGATGTACAAGGGCGTGCGGGCATCGAGCAAGGGTTCCATCGAGTGGCGATGGTAGAAGTAGGCGATCCTGGGTTACACTCGAGATAGATGTGCATATGCCATGTGCAAGGTGATGACGTATATACTTTAACAAGTTTCAGGTGGGCAGTGAATTAAGGTGCTGAGTCGTAGATAATCATCAACCCTTGCCAACCCGGACTACCATTCAAATCGACGGTGTAGTAAACGTCTCGAACCGTCTGGCGACCTGACTCCAGTCTACGACCGTCCAAAACTCTTTGAGATACTTTTCCTTGCCCCAAATACCGTGATCGAATAGCCAGCAGTGTTCGTGTATGCTGATGCAAAATAGGGGGTAAATGTACTCGCCGAGCGTAGTGATGTCATGTGGTTTGTCTGGGCCATGAGAGGATGACGCAGCAGTAGGGTCGTAAAAGGAGCGCGCCCGCGTCTTGTAGTTTTGAAGGGACGGGACCGAGGTATGGAACGTCCGCGCTGGAGAGGATGGATCGAGGTGTGGCAGTGCGTGCGTGGTCTGCGAGGAGGGCGAGGGCGGACTGGATCCGCGGGCTCCCGAAGCCGAGATACGAGGTGTCGCGTCTGTAGCCTGGCTCTTAGGGGATAGCGTCCACGAACCCTGCTCCCCGAGCACGGGCACCGTGATAGGCTCGACGATACCCACGCCTGAACGGATGAGAAGGGTACCCGAGGCGAACGTGGGCACGAAAGCGAGGTTCCGTTTGGCGTCGGTGACGAACCAGACGTATCCCGAGCCTGCTATGCCGTTGGCGGCAGCGGAGAAGAGGGAGCGCAGTGAATCGAGGCCACCAAATTGTTTTTGGACGGCGGTGCCGAGGACGCTGGCATCGACATGTTTTTCGCCCGTGTCCCCTGATGGAGGTTGCTAGAACCCGTGTTAGAAAAGAGGGAGAGCGGGAGAGAAATCCGGTACCAAGCAGTTGAGGAAGAAGCTATTATTGAGTGCATGACTGGCGTACTTGAACATGACAGCTCTGTCTTGCGAGCGAGCGGTGTCGAGAACGATTTGCGCGACCGTTTTCCGCTTGTCCTCGACGTCTGACATGTCCACGCGTTTCAGCAACAATAAGGGGATCAGAGGGGTGCTCACCGCGACATTCTTCGTTCAGACGGTCGAGGAGGCCTTGTTGGTACTCGACAGCGACCATTTGAAGCGTCCGAGGAGACATGAAGTTTCCGAGCCCGTCTTCGATCTTGTATGACAACTCCTTGCGCGTGTGCACATGCCGCCGAGCTGCCAATGACGCCCGAGAGGGTTTCGCAGACTTGGAGGCTGCAAGCGCGGTGGAGCGCGACGACGACACGAGACGGAATCCGATGGCATTCATGGCCAAAGAGTCTCCGAGTTGTGGTCGAGGAGGTTTTTTTTTGCCGTGGCATGCAACCCGGTCTGACTTCCATTTTTGGACACCATCATCCTGAACCCCGTCCACGACAGCGCAGCATGGCTGGCCCAAAAGCAACCCCGCAGAAGACGACCTCCTCCAGCGTATCGCATGCCGTGTCTACACTCTGGAAGTCGTACCTGCGCGAGACTCCGGATCGTCTCAAGTTTGTCGACGCCTTTTTGGTGTTCATCATGCTCTCCGGCATGTTCCAATTCGTGTACTGCGTCCTCGTCACCAACTTTCCTTTCAACGCCTTTTTGGCCGGGTACGTTTTTACCGTACAAACTGGTTGTTATCTGGCTTATGAGTGCGTAGATTTGCGAGCACCATCGGACAGTTTGTCCTCACGGCATCGCTACGGGCACAAGTCAACCCACAAAACCGCACAGAATTCAAGGACGTGTCGCCCGAGAGGTCTGTTCTCACCCTTGTTCCCTGACGCATGCTCAATGGGTCATACAGAGCATTTGCTGACTTTGCACTTGGCTCGATCGTACTGCACTTTTTCGTGTTCAACTTTCTCGGATGAACAGCATATATCATTGTCGTTCCTTGGGTGTATACCGTGAATGCAGTGAGACAAGTATAATACAAGACGATGAGGCTCCATAGTCGGACCAACTATCCCGGCACGAGAGATTACTATTTGCGTTCAAACGAGCTGGAACGCTATGGAGAGGATGAGTGGCTGCTCCCAGTATGCGGTGATGCAAGTTACCCCGAACACGACGACAGCAAAGTCGAATATGTACTCCCCTGATTTCCGTGTTAGACTAGGTAGGCTGGTAAACGCTCAACGTACCACACTCGAGATATGTCCGCAAGAGTTCTGTGGGTGCATCAGATGGCATATGGCGAGCTGAAGAAAGACTCACGGCGAACGTCCTTGTTGGATACTTGTGACAGCGCTGGTCTGGGGGGTGTGAGTGGCATATCAGGATAAATGTGAGCGACATACGTGAGGCCAGTCGAGCGTCTGACGCCGGCAAGGAAAGCACTGAGGAGAGCAGCGTCGATGGCGAGGCGGAACAGAGTACCGAACATGGCGCAAGTAGAGAGTAGCTTGTATTCTCACGACTACACAAAATTACAATTGACTACGACAACCCAGCAGCTTTTGTGACGTCCTCGCCGTGTTTTCCTTTTCTTCCTTGATCACGGCAGAAAACGCCTTGAATTGCGGCGTGCCAGACTCGCCTGCAACGTTCATGTCAGCAAGGGGGACCAGACTTTACGAGACGCTTCTGACGTTGAAGCTGAAAGGCGGCGCTCTCGGTGGTGGTAATGCGACCGCCAGCCTGGCGAATGTACGCGAGTGCGATGGGCACCTCTTCCTTGTTGCAGCTAGACACGGCATCCGCGAGGACATGGACGTCATAGCCGCTTTTGATCAGATCGAGTGCGGTTTGCAAGACGCACACGTGTGACTGAGTTGACGTCAACGAGAGAGGGTGGCTCGTCGGTTAAACGAACCTCGATCCCAAAGAGGACGACGGACTTGATATGTGGGCGTTCTTGCAAGAGTGCCTTTACTTCAGGGACCATCATGGAAAACAGGGCTTTTTCTACCGTCGCGACGCGTAGGTCCCCAAGCGCCGCCAAGTCGATCTCGGGCGTTGTATAACCGAGTGCTGCAACCAGGGTAAGTCGGGTCCGAGGAGGATAGATATGGGATCACCTTTTGGGTTCTGCTCTGTTACGATGACGGGTATGCCGAGCACCTGGAACTGGGATGAGCTGGGCCGAGGACCATGGCCATGGACGCACCCTTGCAACCTTGAGCATCTTGTTACAGGCGAGCACGAGTTCATCGAATCCGTATATCGCGGTACCTCGGGGCACGATCAGGTCGCGCGGTCGCTGGACGGGTCGCACTTACTGAACCGCGTCTGGACGTCGCAAAGGAAGAAGAGGGACTGGTCGGGGTCGAGCATGATGAAGGGTGCGGAGTATGAAATTATTATTTAATATCACTCGGGTATATTGAGGTACTTGGTTCGTCTGTTGCAAAGTGCTCCTCCTCGTCCCCATTCCACCACGCTCGTTTATACACGCTCCTTCGTCATGGATTCTGACTCTGACTCGGCCGCAAGACAAAGAGTGCGTTCATTGTCCTCCTCGGACGCTCGTCTCACCCCCGTATCAGTTTTACGCCTTCAAGATGGGTGGCAGCGCGCCCCCCAACAGCCTTCATGCCTTTTCTGTACCCTCACACAGACGCTCTCGCTCTCGGAACAGCTCCATGTCCTCCTTTGCGTCTCTCTCCATCTCCGCCTCCGCACCCGCCCTTTCCCCGCCTCCCCCAGATTCCCCTAATGCCTCTCTTGCACCCAAGCGTCCCACTTCCCACCACCGCCGTCGTTCCTCCGTCTCCACGCGCCACGAATCCGCAGAACTCATGGGCGTATCCCTCCCCGACCTTCCCGCAGCTCACTCGGACGACAACATCAACTTGGGCGACAAGGACTCTATACGTCGCAGAGCCCTCCGCGCGCTCGAAGGAAAGCTCGATCTTGCCTTTTCCAAGGTGGAGATCCCCGACATCACTTCCCCTGACACCACCAAACCGTGCGAGCTTCGTGCGTCTCTCCATCTTGCTTTCCCACCACACTGCTCACGTCCATTATAGCAACCAAACCTTCCTTCCCACCTGGCTCTGGCTTGAGCCCCTTTGCTACAAAGCGCGATTCTTTTGGTAAAATGTTTGGCTCCACCTCCACCTCCAAGGACCAGCTTGGCACCCTTGTCGAAGAAGAAGAGGAGGAAGAGGAGGAGAGCAAGGTTGGCGAAGAGGAACAGGGAGAGGGAGGCAGGGTAGATGAGCAGCATCCTGCCGATCTGATCGAGGAACGCAAACAGTCAGCTAGCGCCCTTCCTGCAAAGATCCGACATCGTCCCGCCAGCCTCAACCTCCGCCCCCTCTCACTCGTACAGGGTACCGTCGTCAGCCCCTTTGCAGGCAGCTTACCCACCCCTAGTCCCACTCCAAGCACTCATTCGAATCCTCGAAAGCCTTTTGTTGCAATCTCCCTTGACGACGACGTTCCGCCAGTCGTTAGCGCACCACCTAGCAACGCGAGTATTTCCGTCGGTCGGTTACCGCCTTCAAGGCGCTTCTCGTACTCCCTCAACGGTAGCGCGTCTACTTCTTGCGATTTTGGCCCAAAGAGGCGTAGCAGTATTTCTTACAAGCGTTCTACCGATTCCATCCCTCGAGACTTCTTCTCCTCTCCGCCGCCAGACATGCCCCCACCCAACGAGCGCAGGTTCTCTTTTGCAAGCGATCAGGAAACCCTCATCGAACAACCTCTTTCCGTCGCAGACCAGCATTTTTTATTTAGATCTCACCATGTGCTCCTCTCTCGTATCACCGAATTGGAACGCACCCTGAGAAACCGCACTTCCTCACGTCATCACTCGTATACTTCAGATGCTTCCGCTGCATCATCGGAGCCTGGCAACGAGATGCTGCACCTCATTTCAGACCTTAAAGCTGAGCGCGATGAACTGAAACGGGACGTGGATGGATGGAGACAGCGCGTGGCAGACGCGGACAAGCAGGCCAGCTTACTTGCCAAGAGGATCGAGTCAGAGAGGAGGGAGACTTGGGTCGCTCGCAGTCGCCTCGGCTTGCTGGAAGCAGAAAAATCGGGTTTGGAAAAGTCGCTGGAAGCCAAGACAGTCGCACTCTCCCAATCATTGGCTGAAAATACCCTTCTCATGGGTGAGCGCGACAAACTGAAGGATGAAATCATGAAGCTCGAAGCTTGTCTCAAGGACGCGGATGCAGCTATCGACGAGTGTACGCGCCTCCGGA
>JBBPTS010000179.1:1846-26796 GCA_038094235.1 Fistulinella staudtii | reverse complement strand
ATTGAAAGAAATCCCTCGCGTATCTTTGCAGCGATAGCAACCCCCCCTAATTCATATTCTTTTCCATAATGTCGTACGAAGAACAGCTCGACGCACTCAGAGGCCAACTCCAGGCCATGATTACCGAGATGAATGCCCAGGCCCACGAAATAAGATCGCTCAAGGAGCAAAGAGATAATGCCCTGGTGGCAAATAACCAGAACTGGGCTGGGTCATCAACGGGTGGAAGTAGAATAGAAGCATTCAGAGACCCTGGAGAATACGACGGGTCCAAAGCCAAGTTTGACGAGTGGTGGATCAAGATGCGATCCTGGCTCCGATCAAACCCTTTCTTTCTGGTGAAGGCCAGATATAGCGACGGGACGGATAAGACAAATCCGATCACCGGAGAACAAGAGTACAACATCAAGCTCGTAGATGTAACGAACGCTATCGTTACCACTCGCGCACGGCAGCGCACGAAAAGGAAAGATTAGATTTCGACAATCTTATCTTATCTCGGCAATCAGCGACATCTTATCGCTCGAAAGCAAGTCCTGATCTTATCAGCGACACTTAGAAGAATCCTCGAAGGATACAAGGGAGATCGCACTATCTCCACCGTCAGAAGAGAGATCGGAAATCTCTAGCGAGAAGATCCCATCGTGGTTGGATCTTAGATGAAGAAGACCGGATCATAGATTGATCCTAGGACTTAGAAGCGGCACATGAGGTTGCCATGAGGATAGATAGAAGGCAAGGCCTTCTCTTCCATTTTGATGGACATGAGGAGAACACATGTTCTCTTATCAGAAGGACACTGACGTGGCCACCGGATAGCCACAGTCGTACGATACGGTATTTACCATATGAGGCCATACACTGCCTCATCCGAGAATGTATATATAGTAGAAGGGCTAGCAGTAGAAGCCCTTAGTCTTGCTTACTTGGATCTTACGGTCTACGGCCCCTACCATCCAGCCAACACTCCATTGGTGCACGCTTCCCGTCATCAGTGCTAGTAGCCCTTTGCCCTTATACAGAATAGGGTTGACAAGGTCGACGTATCAGATAAGATCTTTATCTTATCCCTTCACTTTAATAAGTGGAGATAGCTCATCCGTTTCAGTAGAAGGAATGAGAGCGGTGTTGTCATGCCTAAAGGGGCAAAAAGGAGGACCCTGGGCGCAATCAGAGCTGGAGAAGCTCCTACAAGGAAGGAGCACCTTCAAATCGTGGGAGGACTTTGAAACAGAATTTGAAGGCCTCATGAAACCAATGTTGCACCGCGACTGGGCAATGGTGAATATCACCAAACTAAGACAAGGGAAGGACGACATCGATACCTTCCTCGCCAAGTGGCAAGCGGCCAACAATCGAGCGGACCTGAGTGACGAACACGGGGTCCTACTCCTAG
This sequence comes from Fistulinella staudtii, assembly GCA_038094235.1. Classification (NCBI taxonomy): domain Eukaryota; kingdom Fungi; phylum Basidiomycota; class Agaricomycetes; order Boletales; family Boletaceae; genus Fistulinella; species Fistulinella staudtii. Next base: position 25,400 of record JBBPTS010000179.1, on the reverse strand, counting down.
AACAAGCAGTGTCTGACGAAATCAGACAAGAACTCTTCCGAACAGACCAGCGGAGTCTGTTCATCGCCACAACCTTGACCAATATACGAAAAATTGGCAAGGCTTTTGAAGCATACAGGATGTACACGGGGCAAAATATACGAAATGCCCCACCTCCTGCAACGGCAAGACAAGCCACCGCTCCGGCAAGAGGCACTTCAGGAGGAGGGGTATGCTTCAACTGCGGACAGACGGGACATCTCCTAAAAGAATGTCCAAAGCCCAAAATCTCCTGCCCCGAATGCAAGTGGGTCGGAGGGAAGCACAAGAAGGAATGCCGGAAAGGCAACCGAAACGCCAGGGGTGCAAAGACGTCACAAGCCCCTGAAAGAAGAAACGCCCCAAAAGAAGAGGGCGCCACCGCATGGGAGGTAGCCGACGAAACCCCGCAAGTGTCCGACCCCTGGAACGAAATAAAGGGAAAGACTTTCGATCAGATGCAGGAGTATTTCGTGAGAAGGGCCTTCCAACAAAAGGGAAAAGGGAGGGCGGACTGAAACCGGAAAAGCAGTTCGCCAATAATAAGTATTCTTTCTTGGATGTAACAGAAACGGACAATATATGGTCAGAGGCGACTCTAGATGAGCGCGGTGTGGACCAGAAACACACGCTTGATTCCTCTTTTACTCCTTCCCCCAAGAAAGAAACAACCCCTTTTCCGGAAGAACTATTTACCCGGTCAGCGCGAACGGATAACGAAATATCCCTGAAAATACGCATTTCGCCTGATCAATGCAATCGTGACTGGAGCACGGTAGAAGCACTCCTGGACAGTGGCGCTAACGTCACGTTTATCGACAAAACATGGGCAGAAAAACATCACATCCCCATGAGACAGCTTCGACACCCCATCTCTGTAATCAATGTCGACGGAACCCAGAACTCTGCCGGGAAGATAACCCATACGGCGCAGATCCAGATCGACTACAAGGGACACCGAGAGAGGCTCGAAGCAGAAGTAACCGATATCGCCACGTTCCCTCTGGTAATAGGGTACAATTGGCTGAAGAAGCACAACCCGGAGATCGACTGGAGATCCGGGGAACTAAAATTCACACGTTGCCCTCGCTCCTGCCACATGTTACAAGATAGAAGTGAATTCCTAGTCACATGCGATGAGGAGGAACAAAGCAACGCATGGGCAGCTTACCATATACGGGCTGCCATAGAAAAACCGAAAGAGGAGAAGAAGCAACCCGCACAACTGGTGCCCGCCCGCTTCCATAAATGGCTAAAGGTATTTGAGGAAAAAGATTCCGAAAGAATGCCATTAAGAAAACCCTGGGATCACGCCATTGATCTCAAGGATACCTTTACCCCGAAGAAGGGAAAGCTGATCCCTTTGGGACCAAAAGAACAGGAAGAAGTATCGGCGTTCATAGACGAACAACTACGAAAGGGGTACATCCGTCCCTCAAAATCCCCTCAAACATCGCCAGTCTTCTTCGTCCCAAAGAAGGATGGACGGAAACGCATGGTACAGGATTACCATTATTTAAACGAACATACGGTTCGGAACAACTACCCGCTACCCCTCATTTCTCAGTTGGTAGACAAGCTCAAAGGAGCAAAGAAGTTCACGAAGATCGACCTCAGATGGGGTTACAACAATGTTCGCATCAAGGAAGGAGACGAGTGGAAGGCCGCATTCGTTTGTTTCAGAGGAGCCTTCGAACCCCTAGTCATGTACTTCGGGCTGTGCAACTCACCCTCCACTTTCCAAGCCATGATGAATGAGATCTTCGCAGATCTAGAAGACGTTGTGGTAGTCTACATCGACGACCTCCTCATATTCACGAAAACGGACTCCCAGGAGGAACACGACCGCATCGTGAAAGAAGTTCTAAAAAGATTGGAAGAGAACGACCTCTTCGCCAAACCTGAAAAATGTACATTCTCCGTGGAAGAAGTAGAATTCCTCGGAATGACGGTGGGAAAAGATGGGATCAAGATGGACGATGAAAAGGTGGATGCCATACAGGCATGGCCGAAACCCAGAAACCTCCATGACGTACGGAGCTTCCTAGGGTCAGCCAATTTCTACCACCGCTTCATCAAAGATTATGCCTCCATCGCAAAACCCCTTACCCGCCTTACCAAAAAGGACTTGCCCTTTCAGTGGCAGTCGGAAGAACAAATCGCCTTTGACAGGCTAAAAGAAGCGTTTTCCACGGCACCCATTTTGGCCTTTCCGGACGACGAAACGGAGTATAGACTACAGACGGACGCATCGGATTTCGCCACAGGGGCAATCCTGGAAACGAAAAAGAAAGAACGCTGGCATCCTGTCGCCTTCTTCTCCCACACCCTAAATGACACCGAAAGGAACTATCCGGTGTTTGATAAAGAAATGCTCAGCGTAATCAGGGCACTTGAGAAGTGGCGTCACTATCTAGAAGGAGCACGCTTTCAGTTCGAGATCTGGAATGACCACGCAAATCTCCAGTGGTTCATGCAGAAACAAGATCTCAACAGACGACAGGCTCGATGGAGCCAATATTTATCTAGATTCGACTACGTCTGGGTACACAAGCCAGGCACGGCAATGGCCGCAGCAGATGCACTTTCTAGAAGAAGTGATCATGCAGAAGGAGTTGAGAATGACAACAAAGGCATCCAACTCATCACCCCGGATAAGATCCATTTGACACGCATCGAAGATGATGGGGACAAAATCCTAGACCAAATCCGAGCAGAAACCCTACAACTTCGGGAATCGGAGGTCAACCAAATAGAGAACCAGGGAGCAGAGCTCTCAGACGATGGTGTTTTCAGGAAAGAAGGAAAAGTCTTCACTCCGGAAAAGGTCCGCATGACGGTAATGACCGCTCACCACGACATGCCAGTGGCAGGACATCCAGGAGTAGAAAAGACGATGAGCCTGATCCAGATGCACTACTATTGGCCAGGAATGACCAAAGACGTAAAAGAATACGTGGCTCGATGCCACACTTGTCAGAAAATGAAGACAGGAAACACGGCCCCAGCTGGCAAGCTACAGCCACTGGAATTACCAAACATGCCATGGGAAGATATCTCCGCCGACTTCCTCACAAACCTACCCATCTCCCAAGGTTATGACTCGGTACTCGCCGTTATGGATCGATTTTCTAAAGAAGTAGAATTCATCCCCTGTCACAAAGCCATTAGCGCGTTCGAAACGGCTAAGCTCTATTTAGAGCGTGTTTGGACGAACCACGGACTTCCCCGAAGCATCGTGTCAGATCGCGGCCCTCAATTTGCCGCACAAGTCATGAAGGATCTATGCACACGCTTAGGAATAAAACCCCGCCTATCAACGGCATCTCATCCGCAAACGGACGGACAGACGGAGCGAATCATACGGGATCTACAGCAATATCTTCGGTTGTTCATCTGTGATCATCAGAACGACTGGAGCGAATGGCTGCCCATCGCTCAATTCTCCTATAATTCGAAGAAGCAAGCTTCTTCCCAGAAAACCCCTTTTGAAGTCACACGGACTTACCCACCCAGGATGGGAATAGAACCCGGAACTTCTAAAGCCCCAGCGGCAGACGACCTAGCTCAAAAGATAGAGCAAACCCTCGCGGAAACGTCCGCTAACCTAGAAAAAGCCCAAGAGGCAATGAAAAAACAAGCCGACAAGCATCGATCTGACGCCCCTGAATATAAACTCGGCGATCAGGTGCTGCTTGCAACGGACAACCTCCGCTTGACGCGAGAATCACAGAAGCTCTCTGAGAAGTGGCTGGGCCCCTTCCAGATCGTACAGATTGTCGGCCATAATGCCGTTAAACTACTCCTCCCGTCTTCCATTAAAATCCACCCAGTGGTAAACGTATCACGGATTAAACCTTACAAGGAATGCCTCGACGGCCAACCTGTCCAGAACCCAGGTCCAGTTCTAGTAACCGAGGATCGGGATGAAGAATATGAAGTCGATTTCATCGTCGACGCTCGCAGACGTAGGAACAGATGGGAATATCTGGTGCATTGGCACGGATACTTGGAAGAAGACCGCACCTGGGAACCAGAGAAGAACCTCACCCACGCCAAAGAGGCGATCGCGGAATTCCATGAGAAAAATCCCAAACTCCATTTGCGAGAAGCCTTCTACGAAAACTTCGGCTTAGAAAACCCCTACAAAACCCTTTTCGTACGCGCCGTCACATTCATATCCCCCCCAACCACCCATTAAGGTCTTCGATGGAACTTGAAGACCATGAGAAGGGGATGGTGTTACGAATCCACAAAGTCCACTAGACTTAGACGTTTTCTCACTCTCAAAAGACATAAGCAAGGTCACGTGACTAACCCCGTGACACACCAAGATCACCTGATCTAGACGAGACTCGAATCCTTCGCGACAAAGTGTCGCACCCTTGGGCACCATTAGCCCGTTCCCTCTTTCCTTATACGATGGGCACTGCCCTTTAATTTCCGTCTGTGCAACTGGCACCGACATCACACGTAACGACGTACACGACTATTTAATTTCCGTTTACTTCTCTTCCATTTCAGAAGGCACTGCCTTATTGGCTCCGAAGAACCCTTGATGCACGACGCATCCTCATGTTTACTTATCGCCCAATGGCCAATTATGCTCTTATGGTACGATTTCTACAAAATACGTTTATGGTATTATATACAAACATGTACACACATATGCCCATGAATATATAAGGGCGACTCAACTGAGAGTAACTCCTCAGTTTGAGAAGCTTGACAGTTGACTTGTATTGGTCGCTTCGAGTGCTTGAACTCAGCATTCCTCCCTCGCATTAGTCTTTGATAGACTTTTTCGTTTCAGCGGCCTTGCAAGTCTGTCCTGATTAAGGGAAAACTCCAAGACAACCAAACTGAAGACTGTTGTCTCAGTTGGTGCTTGATATATATACTCATAGATTTGTATGTACATGTTGTGGCATATCTACCATAAACGTATTTCTAAGAATCGTACCATAAGAGCATAATTTGCCATTGGGCGATAAGTATCACATATAGATGCATTGTGCATCAAGGGTCTTCGGAGCCTGTTAAAGGCAGTGCCTTCTGGAATGGAAGAGAAGTAAACAGAGATTAAATACTCATGTAAGTTGTTACATCTGATGCTGGTGCTTGTTGCACAGGGTGGAGATGAAAGGGCAGTGCCTCACGTATAAGGTAAGTAGGAACGGGCTAGTGAGGCCCAAGGGTGTGACACTTGTCACGAAGGATTCATTCTCATCTAGATCATGTGATCTTCATCGTCATGTGATGTGTCACGAGGTTAGTCACATGACTTGGCTTATATCAGTTGAAAGGGGAAAAACATCTAAGTCCCCAGGACTTTTATGGATTCATAACAGTATGGGCCCCAGTACTCGCAAAAGAGGAATAGGGGAAAAAGAGCAATGGGTGGTGTTACGAATCCACAAAAGTCCTCTGGACTTAGATGTTTCTTTTCACTCTTGACTGACATAAGCCAGGTCATGTGATTAACAATGTAACTCATCACATGACAAATGAAAGATCACATGATCTAGAAGAAACCGAACCCTTCCCGACAAAGTGTCGCATCCTTGAGCACCACTAGCCCGTTCTCACTTTCCTTATATGGAGGACACTGCCCTTTAATCTCCACCCTGTGCAGACAACTTACACAACTATTTAATTTCCGTCTTCTTCTCTTCTATTATAGAAGGCACTGCCTTATTGGCTCTAAAGACCCTTGATGCACAATGCATCCTCATGCTTATACTTATTGCCAAATAGCACATTATGCTCATATGGTATGACTCTTAGAAATACGCTTATGGAAAGTATGTACAAACATGTATCCACAAACCCTATGAATATATAAAGAGTAAGTCCACTGAGGGTAGAACCTCAGTCGGATTTACTTGAAGTTGCCTCTCAAAGCACTTGCGAGACTTCCACTCAGCATTCCTCCCCTCCTCTAAAAGTCTTAAAGGGCTTTTTTGTTTCAGGTGGGAAGCAAGAGGGATAGAGAAAAGAATGGAGATGGTACAAAGAATGGCCACTATCCAAATTACAAGAGGTATGAAGTCATCAGCTAGCAACTTACTTTTTGCCCATAGTAACCTCCTACCTATCCATCTCAAGATCTATAAACACTGCATGAATACAGCAACCTACCTAGCCATACTCCCAGAGTCAAACTCAGCAGCAAAAGCCCTAAAAAGTGCCACCAGGAGACATAAATGCCACAGATTGAAACAAAAAAGTCACTCAGTGACTTTAGCAAGGAAGTTGAGGAGGGGTTGAGTTCAGGTACTCAAAGCAACTTTGTAGGTCAACTGTCAAGTTACTCAAACTGAAAAGTTACCCTCAGCTGAGCAACCCTTATATATTGAATTGGGCATGTATGTATATGTTTGTGCTAAATATCATATTTATAATGTCTAGGAATTGTATCATATGAGCATAATGTACTATTGGGCGATAAGTAAAATATAAGGCATAGATCAAGGGTCTTTGGAATCAATAGAGGCAGTGCCTTCTGTTTAATGGAAGAGAAGCAACAGAGATTAAAAGAACATATAAGGGGTGCTTCTGATGTCAGTGCCAGTTATAAGTGATGGAGATTAAAGGGCAGTGCCCTGTGTATAAGGAAAGTGGAACAGGCTAATGGTGCTCAAGGGTGTAATACTTGTTGCAAAGGATTCAGGTTTCATCTAGGTCTTGTGACCTTACATTGTCATGTGATGGGTCATGTGGTTAGTCATGTGACTTGGCTTTGTCAGAGAAAAGCAAGAAAAATGTCTAAGTCATTGGTGACTTTTATAGGTTTGTAACACAGATCACCAACTCATATTCTACACATACTAGGCAAGGCCAACTCAATGACAACAGAAAAATGACTGCCCACATGCTTCAGCCCAAAGTGGAAACAGCCCATAACAACATCCATACAAGAAAGCAAAGAGGAAGCAATAGCAATAGATATGAAAGTGGAGAAGAAGGACCAAATTTGCATATACTCAGATGGCTCAGGCCACAAAAGACATATAGGAGACATAGCTACACTTAGGAAAAAAGGTAAAACAGAAAGCTCACTTAAATCCTACCTAGGCACAAATGAAGAACACATGGTCTACAAAGGTGAGATAATAGGTATGATACTAGCACTAGAACTACTCTAGCATGAACCACCAGCAAAGAAAATTTCTCTCACTCTAGATAACCAAGCAGCAATCAAGGCAGTCACAAATGTCAATTCAAGACTAGGACACTATCTTCTAGATATATTCCACAATGACCTAACTAAAACTCTAGATCACCATGACATGAGAAAACTGAAAATCAGATGGACACCAGGCCACACCAATATCAAAGGGAATGAACTAGCAGACAAGGAGGCTAAGGCAGCAGCCAACAGAGAGACAAGTGAAGTATGAACACTGTCAGCATCCCTAAGAGAAGGACAAAGAAAGAGGACTCTCCTGCTAAGTAGTTCTGCCCTGTTACAAAAGACAAAGACATACCTCAAAATAACCAACTGCAGAGCATTCGCAACATTGCCACACTTCAAAAAGATCTAAAAAATTGACCCTACCGCCCCATCAAAGTCTTTTGTGAAACTAACAGAAGACCTACCAAAGCGCCACACTTTGATATTATTCCAACTTCACACAGGCCACATACCACTCCAACTTCACCTGCATAGAATCAGAAAAACAGGAATCAGTACTACACTACCTACTTGAATGCCCAAAATACAATGCAGCAAGAGCCAAACTCTGTTCAGATCTAGGGCGAAGAGCCAGTGAAGTATCACAACTCCTAAATACAAGATCAACACTAAAGGGCCTCTTCACATACATCCAGGAAACAGGTTGATTCATGACGACCCATGGTAACCTTTCACCCCCAGAATGCCTATTGACTGACGAAAACGAAGACAGACAAAACCCCATGGAATAAACCAAAAGCGGGGAGAAAAAAACAAAGAGAAGACACCAAAAGCCAAAGAAGTAATGAGAAAGCTACAAACCAACTATACCCAAGGGTGCACTCACCCAGGACGAAATGCCCTTGCCATCTAAACGCGTCATGTAAACCAAATAGATATGATAGTAACTTACCCTGTGCATGTAATGCCTACCAAGGGGCCGTACCCCAAAGGGCAACAAACAAGGATTTAAATAATAATAAAAACCCCCTGAGATGGATAGACATAATATGTCTAATCATGTTTCTTCGCTGCATTGGCCCCGCACTACAGTTCAACCAACGACACATTATCATATCTCTTGAGTGCCCTCCAGTAGTAATAGCATGTGCCGTGCGAAGATGTGCCGCAGCCTTAGCAGGAATACCCGTGTCCGATGACCATGAGACAGGTCTGATTGCTACTGGCTGCCGGACGCTCTAACTGCGATGAAAAAGGTAGGAGGGACATACATATTTGCTGATGGTATCGTGAATTGCAGGAAGTCAGACATTCTCGATGGCCGTAACGTTGAGGGGATATGGATGAAGCAAGAAAAGTGTGGTAGCATTTATACGACCTGAATCCTATGCGCAGCAACATACACAGGTAACCTGGAATTCTCGATGTATTGAAAAATACTGAAATGAATCCCAATTAATCAAAGAAGCGGGTATACAAGAGGGACCGATCACCTCCGGCCATACTCACCAGATATCACACCCGCGACTCCACGAATGCGCCAGAAGTGGAGGAGTGAAGGAGGTCACAAGTTATAATTGATTAATCCCTAGGCCCGGCTGTCCGAGATTACAATTATTGCAGATTTGCGCCCTCCAGGGCTCAGATGCATTACATGTGACCAACACAAGCCTCAGCATTGGCCCTGCTTGTCTTGATTTCCCCTTGAAAGTCGCACTCTCACCCGAGCTCTGTGATACACTTTCGAATGGCTGGTGGCTGAGCTTGGTTTACATTCGGATCCGTGATGCCTCTCGTCTCATCATATTTTCAGGAGGCTTGAAAGGAAGTAGCGAGGTTACAGTCGGACGTAAGACAAATAGTATGGTGTATCTCAACTTGAGGCCTTGTTTGAAGCGAGCGTCATGAAAATAAGCCATAATTCGTGACAAGGAGCAAGTTGTGTCGGAGCGTGACCTCCCCGCGATCAGGGACTCCCACCCGTGTGTACACAGCTAGCCAGAGAACAATAAGGCAGAAATTACTTCCTCACCACTAGTTGGTCCTCGCAGAATGTGTGCTATTGATGAAATGTTTTCCAGATGTTAAAAAGGAGCCATAAGGGCCTGCCCTCAGTCCCGGCGGCGAGCTCTACATGAGGCGTATGGATACGGGTGTCAGCCCGTCCATTTCACTCTAACTCCGATTCCACTACCACGTAATTTTGGCAGAATCGCAGATCCATGAAGGTGGTTGTCCGAATATATCGTGCTACAGCGGTTTTCAATCGCGCTTATCCTCTTCGACTGTTATGCAACACGGCTGAGATTTCAGTCAGTGGTTTGCTCGTTCTGATTGACTGGCATATGACCAAGATCTATCGCAGTGCTTTTTTCACACTAACACAAAAACAAACGAATAGAACTCATCCAAATCTCTGTTTGAAAAGTCGATTCCTACGCCCTGCAGAGACCTTACGTCATCGATGTTCAGTAACAATCAGAGCCGACAATACAGTACATGCGTTCAAGTACTATACAGTAGACGTGGATAAAGGGAAGAATGGGTTAGATGAGCTTGAATGAGTGACACAGCGGGGCATGCGAGTAATACCTGTCGACAAAACAATGTTGCCTTATCTTCATCGAACAGATTAGGGTCAAAATGATAACCAAGACGAGTGCGAGAGCGATGTTTGAATCTCCACTGCGGTTTAGGGGGATCCTCGGCATTAGGGGTGATCAGGGAACCGTCAATAAGTGTGATACTAGCGCCATTGTCCGTCGAGTGCTTCGTCGACACTCCACGACGTCGCGAAAAAGTCTGCACAAACTTAGGGCAGCTCGGTCATTCGTGTCAGCACGAAGACTCACCTTTGATCCATGTCTTGAAGTCTTTTCTCGCCGCCCATAGCAGCTCGAGATCTCATAATGCTAATTGGTGCAAGGTAACTGCTTCTTGTCATTCGAGCGCATACGGCGCTTCGCATTGGGGCATTCAATGTTGTTGGTAGAGTGAAATTCTGAGATTATTTGAGTCATCCATCCATCCAAATATCTTGAGACGGATTCAGCAATCAAAATTAATCAAATTTCATAAACCAAACGAAAACTTGCCAATGAAATAGACTGAAATTTTGGGTGAGTTGGAAAGTGGGCGATCCTGGCACGATCTCTCTGGTTGTCGAACGGTTTGAGTACCATATCAAATTGTTGGCATTCCGTGTATATGAACGACATGCATGCGCGCCTACAGATGGTCATGAGCCGCGTCCAAGCCAAACGCGCTAATGGCATGACCTGGATGACACGGTACATCGCCGTATCTCCTGTCGGACATGTCGAAATCTGGGCAACCCATACTAATCCTTGTTCGTAGTTTCCAAATGTGAATACGAGTAGAGCCTATCTGCCAAGTAAGTAAGCGTCACGAAAAATAGTTGGACACAAGGTAGGTGGGGGAGCGGCACCCCAGCGGGTGAAATGACACAGAGTAAAGCCTACCTACGGACAGGACACCAGTCACTGCGACAGGACCCTTGCCACCCGACCAACCCCACCATTACACCGGATATAGACCATACCCGTGCCGTCTTGTCGTCGGATCGCTCTCTCCCATTGTCCCATATGACGACACGTTCATTGTGACCGCTGAACTTGACCGCTTTTTCGGCAGACCAGAGTCATGCAGGTGTCAGACTGTCCATTTCACTCTAGCTCCGGTTCCGCTACCACGTAATGTTGGTAAATTCATAAATTCATAAAGGTGGCTATTTGAATATATTATGCTCAAGGAAGATCTGGAACCATAACTGACGAGGGGAGTGACACGCCAGCGTGCGGTCCGGTCTGTCCAGTCACAGGTCTCCTAAAATCTATTCCCTTGCTGCGTCATGCAGAAGAATGACATTAATCGCAACGGAAATGAGTCAAATAGCATAAATGAGGACACGAGTTGCTGTTCACGTTAGCCAGAATAAATTGATAAGCTTCGCAAGGGTTGCCCACAGTAACTTCTTTTTACGACCACCGTGCATGATCCAACTTTCACAGGCCCTCAAAGAATCCGGCCGCGTCTGCCTCGCCGATCATAGCCGAAGCCTGAAAAAAAAAACATGCGCATTAATGCATGGATTCTGCCTTGTTGTCACGTTCACTCCTATAGGGATCCACATCCAATGCTTCATTTCTGCTACCTACCATCTCTTTCACCACTCGCGCAATCGCAACTGCACCCTGTTTCATAAGCCTATGAGACATAGCACATGAGAAGGCAATTAGTGATGCTTACAGGAGTGTCAGAGTGACAGCAGATCGACACCTCAGAGATATTCCAGCCGATAAGTAAGAGTTTCCCACTGACAGCCGTCACAACGTGCAATGTGAGTAGATTTTCGACCTAGCAGAGGCCGTCAGCGATAAGTATTTTGTCTTAGTAGCAGACTCACTCGCTGCTGGATTACCTGGAGAGGGATCAAGTCGTGCTTCCTACCATTCGCAGGATAAAGTAAATGATTTGTGGGGAAAGTCAATGGAAATCGCTCGTGTCCTTGGTGATTAACAGCTTTCCTTCATCACTGTAGTCAAGTTCCGCGAACCACTCTACCCATTTTCAGCAAATCACACATGCGAAAAGGAAGATGGGAAGTTACCCGCGATAAACGGCACACCCAACTCTCCTGCCACCTGCTGGTGCGCAGTACCTGCAAGACCCATGAAGGTGACACTCGTTTCGGAATTGGCCGTGCTACCACGGAAAACCTTGGCCATGCCAACGACAGCGTGGGCCAGATCGATATTACGCGAGGTTTGTCGGTACACAGCACCATGCGGCTTAATCTAAGTATCCATGTTTTAGAGAACAAAATATTTAGCTTACTCATCAAAAGGAAATAGTTAATAGAAGCAAGGAAACGTACATGGATTAAGGGAAGTCCATGCCGTCTCAGGAAGCCATCCAAAGCGCCGACTTGGTAGATGAAGCAACACGCGAGTTCGTCCTGGACAGCAAGTGGCAAGCGAGGCATCAACTTGTGTGTCTGGACCCCGGCGGAGTATTTATCTCGCTGGTTCCATCGCCATTTCGCGCCGTTCAAATCCTTGGAAGTCTGGATGTGACAGATGTGCGCCGACAAGGACGTTGTTAGCCTTGGCATGACCCACAGTCTTGTTCATGATCGAAAAGTCCCTGAAATAACAATCAGGGTCATGGCTTGAACCATATCTGATTAGCTTGTATGCCTATGATGTGTGGAACCCACAGGCGGTGTTGGCCAAGTGGATGGTTTTTATGAGGGCCCCCTGTGCCCGAGCGTCGCTATACCCAGCCAACCGATCATGGCCGGTTCAAAGTATGACATACCACTGTATAGAGAGAAACGCCCTGGAATTTTAGACCTGAATGGAAAGTAGAGGAAGCGATTTTAGGCTCACCTCCCCCATGTCACAATTTACTGTGGCACGCAGTGGTTTCAACACGGTTTCCGCAAAGCGAGGATGGGAGCGAGATTCCCATATGGCATGAGCTTCTGATATGTCGGCGATAAGACGATTCGGAGATATTGATATTTCGGTCACACGACATTGTTCCATGCCCACGCTTGTAATGCAAACATTTAGAACTGCTCGAAACATCATAAATCTATCATCCGACGGAAGTTAAGAAACCTGAGAGATGGTTCTTAATATACTCTAGCTAAGTGAGGGCTCTTTGGATGATGATTTTTTTTGTAGTCCTCGTTTAATTTTCCACGGAGTACGGCCCCTTGAGAGGCAGTGCATGCCTAATTGTTGTAGATATATAGCGTGACAGAACTGCAAAAATAACTAGTCAATAACTTACTACAAAAAAATGTGGCGCTTATAATCAAGTTCTCGCCACCCCCTACGGCACTTGCGCTACCAGAGTCAGGGAACAAAAAACCAGCCTTTTCACACATATTCTCGCTCATAAGGGCATCCACCATTGACGGCGCATAGATATTGGTGTATCCAAACCAGCAGGAAATCTTCCTGACAATATTTTTGGTCGGGAATAGCTATTGTGTTCGCCCAATCCCCGCCACGACAATGTCTTGTCCCCAAGTCCGAACTCGTTGGCATCCATCATTTTGCATTCCCTGCCGTTATATTATACCTTTATTTTTGTTTGGAGGGGAGGGGGGCTATACTTGCATTACCTGGATAGCACGGTACAGCATCGTATCTCTTGTCGGACATGTTGAAGTCAACTGGCAACCCGTGCTAGTCCTTGTTCGTAGTTTCCAAATGTGAACACGAGTATAGCCTATCTGTCGAGTAAATGAGCACCACGTGTGAGCATATGCAAGGAACGAACCCGGACTAGATAGACAAAACGCATGTCATGAACAATATGTTCGACGTTGCAGTGATAGAACAGCTTGTTAAGTTCTCTGATTGCTCGGTCTGCATGCCCTCGGCCAAAATATGCGATCGCAATCGTAATGTGAGCCAGAAGTATTGGCTTGATCGCGATGGACTGTGTTGTTGGTCAGTGTATGTAAAGGGGTAGGAATTTACAACACCTTTTATGCGTTGCAAATGGCAAGATTGGCAAAGATGTGCTCTCGTTAGTCTATTCGCCCTTTTCCCATGAAAGCATGTCGCTCGTGTTTAACAAGCTCGCATTCAACCACGACTCCAATACGGCGTCGGTGGTATGGATTAGCTGCGAGGGCTGCAAGTATTTTCAGCACAAGCAATACGTAGTACACCAACTCACGTGGTCAAAATAACGAGATGGGAAGGTTGTCGGGAAGGTTGCAAACAGTAATCCCATCAGGCCTGGCTATTGCAAAGTCACATTTGGACGACATAGCCATTGACCAGACGCTACCCGCCATAAATGTGCCATTGCATGCAAGGGCAGTGCAAAATGGAGACCTGTTCCGGATGTGACATTGTGTCACTATTGCGCCTGTGGGTGTGTTAATGATGTAAATGACACCTGCGTACGACACGACATAGTCGATTGGAGTGCTTGATTGTACGTGGACCCGACTTGGAATTTGAATTGGCACATCGGCCTTCCGAGCTCCGAATGTCGTATATCCGAACCCACCCCAGGAGCCACGTGGTAGCTGGTACTAAGTCATTGACTGTCTGGTGAAATTTTGATTGCTGCCACTGCACAGAGCGCTTATGTTTCCAGCGAAAAAGTTCATCACCCGTCAGTATCGACTATACCCGCGCCGTCTTGTCGTCGAAGCCGCTCACTCCCATCATCCTATTTGTCGGCAGTCGTGACCGTTGAACTTGACCACCTTTTCAGCAGACCAGGCTGTGGCCAGACATCGAGTCCCACTCGCGATTGGCATTCCGTTGAGCGAGACTGCGCTGCTAGCGTTGATTGATGTTACGACCTCCTTGTCGTCTTGTATGTTCCATCGTCGGACCTTGCACTCGTCACTACTGCTCAACAGGCGCGTCCCGTCAACAAGGAACGCAACGGAAAGTATGCAGCCCTCTGCGTTAATCTTGATTTATTTCGCCTTCTGACATTCAATTCTAGTCGGTCATACTCCCTCCTGTGGCATTTTGAATATAGCGTGACACTTGGCCATCTTTGTAGATATTTGAGAGTACAAAGGGTTAAAATTATTGTCCAGTGGCGCCCCCCAAAGGACTTGACGAAAATGCAATGCACAGCTTGAGCAGTCTCCATTTGATTACAATGAAATTTCACAAGCCAAGGGACTTGGCACCAGGAAAGGTGTACATTCGAAAGAATTCGAATGCACCCTGAATCAACTAGATACGTTCGGAAGAAGGATGAACCAAACTCAATGTTCAGTACAGGAACGTTCTAAACTGGACGCATCCACGATCACTAAGCAGTGGGATCGCTACGATCATAAAGACGTTGACTTCAGAATCACGGCAATTAATCCTGTTGTGTTTGGATATCGGTTCCTCATTTCTGTCGAGCCTCATATACATTGTGTAGCAATGGAAACATGCCACTTTAATGCCAGTACAGAAGGGGGGTGCTTGAAGACATGTAAATGAGTGAACATATGCTCGTTTGTCGCAGAGCCTTTTTTTTTTAAAAAAAAAACCTCGTTTATTGTCCTTTGGGCGGGCCCTTGATAGACATTACTGGCGTCGCATTACTAAGTACTACGGTCTGTCTATCTATTTGTGTGGTCTTCGTCATCTAGTTGTGTTCGGTTCTGGTGTTCGCGGAGTGGCTGTCTCGTTGTTTCTAACTGTTTCGTCGTCAACCGTGGTCGGGGGTTTGGGAGAAGCGGCCTGTGGCACGTGCGAAGCGTATTAGGGAAGGGAGTCATTGCGGGTTACTTAGGAGTTTGCTTATCTTTGTTGGATTTCGTTTGAGCTCGCTTCTCAGATGGCGGCGTGCTGCAGCGTGGTGGGGACACTCCAATAGGTAGTGGAAGACGGTTTCGTCGCGGTCTGGACAGTGGGGGTAGAGCCTATCTATGCTGGTAAGACAAGGATGCTAGGTATGGGATGGCCGCAACTTAGTGCATATTTGAACATATCCTCTCACAAGGCCGTCGACTCTTGTACTTCATGTGCAACCGTTTGAAATGCCCTACCATCTGGCAGTTCCTCCGCCTTAGATCATGGGGTCGACATGATTTGATTTCGTGGGAGGACATTTTGGCTGTGTCCCGACAAATAAATCAAAAGCAGAGTGAGTCTGAGTTAGCTTCGTGACCATGACATGTCAATGATGTATGTAGGACTCGGACAATTCCTGTTATATTTTTCTTATCCAAATATCAATTTTGCGGCTGTCATTTAGGCAATACCCTGAGAAATTTTGCCAACATTGAGGGTTCATGGTTTAGTGTCAAGCCATTCCTGCCAAGGGTGCGGTGTTGGCGGTGACAGTTGGCTTTCTAGTGACCCACGTTGCCCGTGCGCAACCCGAGGACCTGCGGGGAACATTACTTCCTAAACCATTGTGCTGCGGACTTATCAAAACAATACGAATAAACCCTCGGGAGTAATAGAGGGATGGACTGTTCGCAAACCGTTCAAGAACATCCACTACAGATCACAGAAAAGATTTATGAGTAATATGGTCACCAATTCACACAATTTTATTTATTCTAGAATCGGCCTATCCAGGTCTATACTAGAATCTCGAACTTCGATTGAGGTATAATATGATGTCCACCTTCCTCATAAAATTGTAAACTTGAGGACCATTTCAGTTGCATTTCAGGCAAACCATTTCTATCATATCCGAGGTACCTGGAACCTTGAGCTTGACTTCGGACCCGTTTCTGACCCGACGGCGACTTCGCGCTGCATTCCTGTGAGAAAAGAACACCACAGCTTTGCCAATGTCAGCTCCTTTGCTCTAGGTCCCGAGAATTACATATGGCTAGAGTAGCATCATTGTATTCATTCCACACCAATTGCGTTCCACATGGATTGGGGTGAGGTAATCTCCTGTACCCTTTGCCAAGTGATGGCATTGGCCAAATAACACGTTGAAAAGGGTCGATAAATCGGCTATGTGAGAAGCGAGAAGCATTGCAGCATAAAATCCATACAGGTAGTGCCAGTCACGCATTTGAAGCCAAACTAAAGGACCATGTGGTGTACAATGAACATGAAGCTAATATGCATGTAATGATTTTTGTAAAAATTCCCCAGGGGCATGTGATAATTGACAATAACTACTCTTTAACAGTAATCTAGAGTTGATGTGGAGCTCTCCAGCAGAATACAATAAAATGTAATTAACCTTCTTCAAAGATTGATCTATAAACCTTGGCGGAGTTTTGAATTCTACTTCCTTCCATGCCATAAGTGACAACAAACTCACTTGAAGGGTCCTTGCGATGCATTGACAGAAGGACAGGAAAAGTTACCTGCACAAGCTGGGGCACAAGAGTTAAACCTACTCTTTACATTGATGATGATGTCGATGCATTCAGATTCCATATTGTTAGGTGCCTCATATCACACTTACGCAATCACAGCCTTAGTAATCACCATGGATTATAGTAAGGCGGATGTTTGGGTATACCAGAGCCCGGAGCCAAGACACCCATACCCGAGCCGCAGGTATGGGTGTTGTAAGGCTAACTAAAACCGCCAGCAGGAACAGCGAAAATGGCAGTGGGTCCGACAGCCACGGCATAGTTAGCATTGTCCCACATGGTCAAAAAAATTGCGTGCTGGAACCCGTGCCATACCTGTTGTGGTGAGGAGGCCGCGTGCAACAAAAGAGAAGAGCACCTCGTGGAGGATCGGAGTAAGATGACGCAACGGGAATGACCCATCATGACACACTTCTGCACTCTACTGCCAGTCTGCCGTCAAGGTAGAGGGATTGGTATACTGAAGTGTATCTACAAAACTGTCTGTAGCATAACAACAGGTACATAGCTTGTTCAGGCTTTTCTGAGCCCTGGTTGGCTGATGAACATCAAAAGGAGGAAAATTGAATTGATGTGGAGTAGGTTGAATGGGTGATAAGCTGGCAAGGGTTGATGGGTAGTAGCTTGGCAGCATAACGAGATGATACAGCGATGCGGTGTCTTAGACACGTTACTTCATCGCTTTATCGACCTGTTATCTCCATGCCGAGGACGGGTAAGAGTGAAAGGGTGAAGAGGGAAAGAAAGGCGAATCGATGGGTGGCAGCGCGTCGACGAATCAATGCGGTGATGCGTCGTTATGTCACTTTGTGTCTGCACCATCCAAGTTAGATAAGAGAGGAAAAACTGAGAGAGAAGAGAAGAGTGGGTTGTCAACACTCACCATCATGCTGTGATCGGTCAAAGGAGCACACAAGTATACAGGACGCGAGGGCAACACTGCAACAGCATGTCATTACATTATTACCACGTTTTTGTGGTGGTATGCGAACAGCGGGAACATAATACATAATATGATGAAGCTGCATGGCCGCCAATTCCTAGATCCCATGGTCGTGACAATGCACCTGGGGTATTTCATTAATCATAACCAATGATTGGGAGTACTGACACATGATCAGGCCTCGCCCCGTGGAGCCGGGAGACGTTAGGACAGGCCACATATCGATTATAGTGAAAGCCAGTCACAATAAACATGACAAATCATATGTGTATTCCAAGTTACGTACTCCTATGTGGTAGAAAACTGTATTACATATGTAGATGGAGTTCATGAACCAGACAACGCTAACACGCACAGGGACCACAAGGCAGAGGCTATGAATCATCATACCACTAGCATAGGGCATCGATGCCCTGTGTCTCTTCTCGAGTACGACGCTCCACATATCAGACATGTCCACCTTAACAACCCGAGATGGATAGACATAATATGTCTAATCATGTTTTTTCGCTGCATTGGCCTCGCATTACAGTTCAACCAACGACACATTATCATATCTCTTGAGTGCCCTCCAGTAGTAATAGCGTGTGCCGTGCGAAGATGTGCCGCGGCCTCAGCAGGATCGAGAGGGAGGGGCATATTGCAGCAATGCCCGTGTTCGATGACCAGGAGGCAGGTCTGATTGCTACTGGCTGCCGGATGCTCTAACTGCCATGGTACAAAAGGTTGATGGCTGAGGGACAATAAATACATTGATAAAAAAACAGTAGGAGGGACATACAGATTTGCCGATGGTATCATGAATTGCAGGAAGTCAAACATTCTTGATGGTTAGTAAGTCGAGGGGATATTGATGAGGCAGGCAGAGAGTAATGGTATTTTATATGGCACGGGTCCCATACACGGCGACATACACAGGTAACCTAGAATTTGCGATAAAGGATTTTTGTTAGAAAATACCGAAATAAATACCGATTAAACAAAGAAGCAAGTCCATAGAGGGACTGATCATCTCTGGCCACTCATGAGAAATTGCGCTTGCGAGCCAATGGATGAACCAGAAATGGAGAAGCACAACTTACATATATCTCGCGCGAGACTTTTGAATGGCTAATGGGCCGCCGTTTGCTGAGCTTCGTTTACGTTTAAATTTGTAACACCTACCATCTCATTATATTTTCAGAAAGCCTGAAAATAGTGAGGTTGCAATCGGACCTGAGACAAGTAGTATGATGCACTTGAAGCAGTGTTTGAAGCGCCATGGGCGAAAACAAGCTGTAATTTGCGGCTACTAGGAGCTCATGCCAGAGGTAACCATGGGTGTGACTTCCCCGCGGTCTGACAGGGACATTCACCCGTGTGTACACAACTGATCGGAAAACAATACCATATTAAATCATCGATCGTTCGATCGTTCCTGATATGATGATTGTTACCTGCTTTCTTCTTACACCGTATACTTATCCTGGAGTGTGCTCTCACCTGAGTCACCTCATTGCAAGATCTGATAGTGGTGCACGCAAAGGTGTGTATGCACAGAAGTACAAATAGAAGAGAACGCCATTAGTTCCACTAACACGTAACCTTGGCAGAATCACATATTCATGAAGGTGGGGATCTGAATAGATCATGCTACAGCACACAGGAAGATCTGAGAGCATAACTGGGAACGAGGGGACCTTGTGGCGCGATAGCATACAGCCTGGTGAAATAAGATTAATGAAAGCACGAGGCTGCCACAATGGGATACTACTCACGTCAATCAGGATGGATGGACAAGTAGAGTCTTTTACACGTACTCCCCACCATAACTTCTGTTTGCAATCACTTTCACAGGCCCTCAAAGAATCCGGCCCGCATCTGCCTCTCCAATGATAGCCGAAACCTGAAAAAAAAAAACATGCCCGTTAACGCATGGATTCTGCCTTGTTGTCACGTTCACTGCTATAGGGAGGGATCCACATCCAATACTTCGTTTCCACTATCTACCACCTCTTTCACCACTCGCGCAATCGCTACCGCATCCTGTTCCGTAAGCGTATGAGGCATAGCACATGAGAAGGGGAGTAGTGACGTTTACAGGAGTGTCAGAGTGACAACAGATCGACACCTCAGAGATATTCTGGCCGATAGGTAAGAGTTTCCCACTGACAGTCGTCACGACGTGCAATGTGAGTAGATTGTCGACCTTGCAGAGGCCATCAGCAGTAAGTATTTTGTCTTAGTAGCAGACTCACTCGCTGCCGGATTACCTGGAGAGGGATCGAGTCGTGCTTCCTACCGTTCACAGAATGATTTGCGAGGAAAGTCAACGGAAATCGCTCACGTACTTGGTGATTAACAGCTTTCCTTCGTCACTATAGTCAAGGTCCGCGAACCACTCTACCCATTTTCAGCAAATCACACGTGCGAAAAGGAAGATGGGAAGTTACCCGCAATGAATGGCACACCCAATTCTTCTGCCGCTTGCTGGTGCGCGGTGCCCGCAAGACCCATGAAGGCGACGCCCGCTTCGGAATTAGCCGCACTACTGCCGAAAACTTTGGCCACGCCAACGACAGCGCGGGCCAGATCGATATTACGGGAGGTTTGTCCGTACACAGCACCATGCGGCTTAATCTAAGTATCCATGTTTTAGAGAACAAAGGAAATAGTTAATAAAAGCTAGGAAACGTACATGGTTTAAGGGAAGTCCATGCCGTCTCAGGAAGCCAACCAAAGCACCGACTTGGTAGATGAAGCAACACGCGAGTTCGTCCTGGACAGCAAATGGCAAGCGAGGCATCAACTTGTGTGTCTGGACCTCGGCGGAGTAATTATTTCACCGGTTCCATCGCCATTTCGCGCCGTCCAAAGCCTTGCAGGTCTGGAAGTGATGGATGTGCACCGACGAGGACGCTGTTAGCCTTGGCAAGAGCCACAGTCTTGTTCATAATTGAAAAGTCCCTGATATAAGGATCAAGGTCATGACTTGAATCATATCTGATTAGCTTGCACACTTGCGATGCGTGGAATCCGCAGGCAATGTTGGCCAAGTGGATGGTTTTCATGAGGGCCTCATCGTCTCCCTATATCTGAGCGTCACTATACCCAGCCAATCAATGACGGCTGGTCCAAAGTAAGGCGTACCACTGTATAGAGAGAAAAGCCCTGGAATTGAGCATTTTAGACCTGAATGGAAAGTAGAGGAAGAGATTTAGGGTCACCTCCCCCATGTCACAATTTACTGTGGCACGCAGTGGTTTCAACATGGTTTCCGCAAAGCGAGGATGGGAGCGATATTCCCATACGGCATGAGCTTCTGATATGGCGGCGATAAGACGATTCGGAGATATCTCAGTGGCCGGATGACATTTCATGCCCGTGCTTTAGAACGCAAACTTTTAGAACCACTCGAAGCATCACAATCCTATCATTCTACAGACTTGAAGAATTCTGAGAGATGGTCCAGAATTTACTCTACCTCAGGGAGAAATTTTTTTTTTCGACGATGATATGTATACAGTCTAGTATTTTTGCAAGGTGTTAAAAAATACGGGGTCTGAGACCCCCGGATCCGAGAGGTCGTGCTTATCGACGCCAAGGGTTATACCCGGGGATAGGTATTTAATAACTAGTTTACAACTTGCTAAAATATCGTGCTATTAATAATCGAATTTCTACTGCACTTGCGATACTCCAGTCAGGAAAGAAAAAAACGACCTTGTTGGTCATATTCTCGCTCATAAGGGCATCCGCCATCGACATTGATGTGTCTATACCAGCAGGCAATCCTCTCGACAATATTTTCGGTTACGAATAGCTCGTCTGCCCGACCTCTACCATGACATTGCCTTGTCCCTGGGCACGAGTTTGTCGGCACCAACCATTTCGTATTCTCTGTCATCATATGCATTATGCCCCTACCTTTTTTTGGTGGGGGGGAACGGCGCCGAAGTCTAGTGGATAGTTGTACGAGCTTTAGTTATAATGCACCCAAAGTTTATTGTGTCTCTCCGAGCAACCATGGCGCTCCAATTTAAAAAAAAAAAATTCACTGCACCACCTGGTTGAGGTTCAAATGTTCACCATTGAGTAGTTAGTGGAGGGGCCACGAGCCAGGAGCAAGCCCCGAGTCAACCACATGAGAATGACAAGGCCACAAGATGCCTGCGCAGGTGCCAAGGTACGGTATTAGTCATATGACGACATACATTCAATTACACTCACCCACTCACAGAACACCAATGAGGTACATGCATCAGCCATGTGTCATGAATAGGGAACAGTGACGAGTGCACATACTGCCAACCCATGTTGGCTAATGGCGAACGATGGTGACGACCTACGTATGTCATGGATTGTCCACCCGTCCCGATAGCGAGCGGCGATGAGCAATGAAAAAATGAGTTTTCGTTGCCCATCACCCATGTGGGCCAATGGCAACCAGCAACAACCACTGGTGCCGTATGTTGCCCACCCATTCCAGCTGCGACCGGCGACGAGTAATTAGTACTTGAGTGTGCATCACCCACCGCCCGTGTCTGGCCCAGCCATAAAATTGTCCAGTCGAAAAGAAAAGTGTAGCGCAAATAAATAAAAAGCCCTCCACCCAAAGGAAAAGTTTATTCAATCGGCATATGGAGCGCCATCTGATAGTACATAAGACATGACACAGGCAAGCCTGATTATGCGATGGGATAATATCTTTCATAATAGACGGGGAGCGAATTACCTCGAGTATGTGAGATATCTAAGGCCTCACTTTTCCCCACACCAACTCCTTCACTCCCTCGCCTTCCCTACCCACCATCCTTGGACCAAGGATATTTTCATCAGGGATTCGTTCAAGTCGTTGCGCCTCTCGTCTGAGATACGCGACGAGCGTCTCCATAAGTTCTGGATAAACAACATACCTGTAAAGCGGTAAGTATCGAAGCCAAGACAAGAGCTACGTCGAAAATCTCACCGGTCACTCTCGTTTGCACCAAAATCGTAAACACCACTCGAGTCGTCTTTGGCCTCCTCGGTAGCAACATCAATTTTTTCCACGTTTTCGACAAGGCCTCCGACGAGATTCACCGAACGCCTGAACTCCGGTTGGCTTGCGTTTTCGATCGGGTTCGATTTCTTATTTCCGCCCATCTCTGAAAGAGATATCCCCCTTGCGCCTCTTGCACCCAACAAGTTTCTCCAGATCGCCGCTGCCAACTCGGTATCCCCTTTGACAAGTCCTAAATCCATACTCATTCCCAAACCCGCCCACTGTTCCTTGAATATCTTCATGTGTCTTACTACTAGTCGTTCCGGCGCTCTTGCGCTTTTCTCTGCTTTAGCATATGCAGCCGGTGATGGAAATGTGTCGGGCGGGGGAACTGAAGATGGAAAGGTATAAAAGGCACTGCTTGGATATGGCGAGACGTATTTGTTGTAATCTGGTCGTTGTTTGGTATCGGGTGATGGAGACGGAGTGAGCGACGGGTCGCAAGTCGGGCGAGGTGGAAGAACTCCGGGCTGAAGCACGGCGCGTACGCGTTCTTCGACATCTTGGAAAAAATGATCTATCAGCCCTTGTATATGGTTTATTCCGTGAGGTGTAGGAAGCGCCCGCAATCGG
>JBBPTS010000178.1:2076-17888 GCA_038094235.1 Fistulinella staudtii | reverse complement strand
CAAGGATATGTTGTCGGCGACAAATCTAAACTGTAGACCGTCGTCGCAATTACAGACTATTGTATTCTGCATACAACTATACCTGTCATCCACAACCCCTTTCACGTATATCATGCATGAAGGGTCTTGCAACATCCTAGCAAATTCCACGGCCCTTCTGACCTCGAATTTGTAATTGTCGCACTTCCATGTTTTTCTGTGACATACATGAACATCGCTTTACCACTTTCAAGACTGATATGACCGCATTGTTGAGAGGTGGCGTGGATAGTATGCTTTCGACAGACGGTACATCAGAAGGTTGGCAGTTACCTCCGTCGTCGTGTTCGCGAAGGTCCATACATTAGTTGCTGTGGTGGGTCGGATCCCTGCTGATGGTTCAGAGCTGGGCTCCTCCAAAAGTTCCTGTTCTACACATCAAAGAGTATCTTTAGCGGTAAATCCAAACATGTTTATCACTATGGAAAGGCCAAAGTCGATGAAGACTACTTGACCACTATCGCTAATTAGCATGTTCCCTATGGTGTTCCCTGGTCACGACATGGACGATCGAGGTCTGTGGTCCAACATACTCATTTGATACTTCCATGGAAAACTCAACAGGTATGCAGGTAAGTCAAACGTAACTTTCAGCGTGACGTCAGGCTCGGGTGCATCCTTTGATCACTGTCTACCAGGTCCATCTTTCCGCGAAGTATGAGGGTACGATTCAGAAGGTACGCTTTCAAACTCCCATTCCCATAGAATGGTGAGACCAGCTCCGGCAGGAGCAGGGCGGGGGGGGGGCATGTCAGAAGTGATCTAAGACATAGTATCGTGGTCTCATGTTTCAGTGTAGACCATAGCCTTGCTTCTCGAAGTTTCGATAATGTAGTTTTCAATCGGGATTGACCTCGTCGAACTTCATTGTTTTTTCATCAACAAAGGCTGCGCTCCTGATGGTTTCGATGGTAACCTTGATTGAGTAGAAAAAACTCGAGTCAGATCATGTCTACGTGATTAGAAGATGTTGGCCAATCTTGTGAATGTCTAGTCACAACATCATCCAACAAGGTCATGCTGGTCCACTGCATTCGACCGAGATCGTCATAACTGTATAACACTGCACAGCAGCTGGTGATGAAGAGAGAACAAGACGCTATATAATCGGACAAGGGGGCCTGGGCCACAACTGAATTTGGTTCTGAAAAACGGTAGCATATTGTTGCTCTTAAACTACAGACTATCATCAGTATACAGAAAATCTTGAAAATGACGTGGTCAAGGGTAAAAAAAATACAGCTTTGGGTAGTAAAAGACGACCAACCAGAGCGAAACTTTGCGATGGCACACTCGGGATAGAAGAACGCTCTCCGGAGAACCTCGAAACTGCATTAGTTAGTATGTCTTGTGCTTTCAAACGTCTGCTTGAACGAGGCAAAAGTACTCGTCCCCAAAATCGCGAACACGACGCGATCAAAAGAGGATCTATATCTTGCTCCCTTGCCAGTTAGTAACTCTGCCCAAATCCTTGCGACCACTTCCACGCTGTTCTGAAACACTCCCGTGCCAAAACTTCCCAGGACGATATTTTTGGCCCCTTGTCGTTCCATTAGGAATAGAATCCTGCTCATCCTCTCCTGCATTGTTGATTCTATCATGTTCTCGAGTTTCGTGTGGTTTGCATGACCAGCATTTTTGTTCCGGACATCGCCTGCATTGACCGCAGCGCTGGTAAGGACGTCGACTTCGATGGGGACCACCCAGTCTCCGGCGTCATTTCGAAAGATCACAACGGAGGGCGTGTAAATCATGGCGTGATCGTAGAACCCACCACGACGATCGCGTGAGTGTGACTCGTAGAACTGTTTGGCTGTTTCTGTCATGAGCGAAGGGTAGAGAGTGGAGGAGCGAGCGATGGTCTCTTCCTGTGCTTGAGCGCCGTTGAGAAAGCCACCACCCGGATGGGTGGCAGAGGCAAAACTAAGTACAGAAATTCTGCCAAAGCTGCTAGTAGAACTGCGGGATAAGGTGTCATGAAGGAAACGAGTGGCATCCAGTGTCGAGATCTCCAGAATCGAGATCTCTGTTTTGGTGCCGGGGGACTTGGGCGTGTCCAAGGCCCATCTGGAAGAAGAGAGATCGTCGGGTGGATAATAGCGTGTATTGTGATCGGAGAACCTGACTTTGGCAGCCAGGTCATAATAGCTATCTCCAACAGTGATGTATCCGGCTTCCATAGCTTTCAATGTGGTTTCTGCGATGGATTTGAGGTTGACATGCTTCTTGGCATGTTGATGAGTAGTGCCGGGTGATTTCGATGGTATGCTCATGTCTGTTTGGGAGAACAGCCAAGCAAGTTATGGTAGAATCTGGTTGGCGTCCGATAGAGGTGATCGTGATTTTTCATTGCTGTAGAGAAGTCAGTCACGTGTTAGATGATACTAGGTACGGCTAATTAGGCTGTTGATCGGCTTCAAGCTTGTCACCAACTGGCATGACCTTACCCCCCTGCTGCCATCCAACATCCTAACATGCCAAACTCCCTTACTCGGACTGCTGGCTTTGCACTGGGTCCGATCGCCTTGGACACTCTTTTCAAGCATTACTTTGATCGCGTGAAAAAAGAAAAGGTTCCGAATCGTGATTCCCCATTCACGCAATTGCGACACGACGAACTTCTCTACGATGAAGTTTTTAGTGTAGTCAAGGCACGTTCGTCCATTTTTGTCGTGGTTGCGTCTCAAAGCATCCCCAGAGGTTCTTGAGTGTTGCAACGCAGTGAGTGATGACTCTGTTACCGTGCAATCTTTCACAGAATCTACATCTGCTCGTTATAGCCATTCGGTCGAAGAACTCCAATCATTTTCTAATACCCGGACACCGTCTCCCCCCTGGGTCCATGTCGTGCGCGTTACTGTGCCCATGTCCTCTTGTGACGAAGCAGCTACTCTTCTCATCCGGGCTCTTGGAGGCGAAGAACATACATCCCGTGTAGCAGGCGGTACCAAATGGTGGCAAGTCCGTGGTGTTACCGGGTATGGCGAATTGGACATATTCGTATCATCATTCACCGTTCCACAGAATTGCTGCGGAATGGATCACTGCGAAGAAAGACTGGGATGAAGCCAAGAAACGCCGTAATGCAACTGAGAAAAAGAAAGCGGTACAGAGTAACTCTTCGCAACACCCAGTCGATGCTCCACCTTCCTTGACATCAGAATCTAGCAGCACTCCTTACCAGGACGCGGATGATCTACGCTGTATACTTTACATTCACGGAGGGGGTTATTACTTTGGGAGCATTGACCAAGAAAGGTAGCATTTTTACCCGCTGCCCTACCTGACTGCTAAGTGTGCATCCCTTGTCAGATACTGCATTCAACGACTTTCAAGAAAGATAAAGGGTCGAGTGTTCGGTACGTATTTCAAGGAACTTATTTTCTCTGCAATCGCTAAGCAAATTTAGCCGTCAACTATCGTCTTGCCCCGCAATATCCGTTTCCTTGCGCACTTCAGGACTTGGTTGCAGCCTGTAAGTACGATCAGTCCCTTGGTTTGAGGCACCTACCCTGGAGCATTCCATAGACCTGTATCTGATTAAACCTCCCTCTGATGCGTCTCATTATCCCGTGAAACCGCCCCACATCGTGGTAGCAGGCGATTCTGCCGGAGGTGGACTAACCATGGCTTTACTTCAAGTGTTGCGTGATACTAACCAGCCACTTCCTGCTGGTGGCGTACTGATCTCGCCATGGTGTGACCTGACACATTCTTTTCCAAGCGTTCACGTCAACACTGCCACGGTAATTTTGGCTGCCTTGCCATTATCAACGTGTCGTGTTAACTCGCGGGGTCCATCAGGATGTTCTTCCTTCATATGGGTTGTCCCTCCACAAACCCAGTGCCTTGTGGCCCCCGCCGTCGGAAGAGATGACCCACAAAATTCATACTGGTTTGCGACGGAAAATTCGGCAGATCGTTCGTGTCGTTGCCACTGGTACTGGAGTTAGTGAAACGGCATCTTTAGAGGTTACGCAGAATGCGTTGGTTGGCTCAAAACTTGACGTCAGTAGTGACGATCAGAAGTCGGTGCCAAGTGATATGCCGGTAGATGTCGGTGCCACCGCGCCTCTACCCTATATCGATGAGAAGGAAAATCAAACCATCTTGGTTGTGACAAAGTCAGGGGAACGTCTAAAGGTCGATTCACAGGTGCAGTTGTATACCCAGAACAACCTTCTCGGCCATCCTCTTGTTAGTCCCGCTCTTTCGTACTTGGGTGGATTGCCCCCTCTGCTCGTCATTGCGAGTGACAAAGAGGTACTCAGGGACGAAATTATTTATTCGTGAGTTATCGATTGCCATCAGAGTTGAGGGATATTGACTCAACCCGCTTTTTTTTCCATCAAGGGCTCATAAAGCCGCCGACCCCTCTGGTTTTCCGCTGAGAGACGAAGTGCGTGCACTGTATCCACCCTTGCAGGGCATAGAAGAACGCCACGGGCCAACCCCGGTTCACCTCCAGGTCTACGATGGTGCGTGACCAGTAAAGGATAAATACGAACGCGGACTAATCTCCTTATAGACACCGCTCATGTTCTTCCGATTCTCTTCCCTTTTTCGACCCCAGGAAAATACTGTTATCGTGCTATCGCCACTTTCACAAAGTATGTCACAGGAACGTCACAGCAGACGAACTTGTCGGCAAGTTCCTCAGAAGTCATCACGTCGACTGCGCACAGTCTTTTTAGTAGTCCCGTAAGTTTGGATTTTCCCAGCGGCGCACCTACCCAACAAGCTCCCACACCACTTTCCGGTGATCTTGTGAGCAAATCACCAGATACCCAGGATAATTCGCATAGCACTCTCAATATTCCGGCACCTATACCAGACGCAAGCCATCTACGGTCATCATTCTCTCTGCCGGCGTTATTATCCCTTCACGCGAGATCGGAGAGAGCGCAGTTGTCGAGGTCTACTTCAGAATGGCCTCTCAGACGAAGTGAAACGCACAAATTGCGACGAGGGTCCAGTAAACTGCAACGTAGCGCGTCGGTGACAGGCACAACTACATTACGTTTTGCTGGAGAAGCGACCGTTTACCATGATAAGGGGGTAAGTCCTGCTTTCCTTGAGTGCGCATTGTGTTGGGATGCGCGGGGAACCTGACATGTTATATTTACGTTATAATTCCGACAGGGCTTTTCGTCGTGGAAGGAAGGCATGATCCGTGAAAGAGTGTCTACTCGTGGCATCATCAGGCCCCTGGAGACCGCAGACAAAATCGATGCTTTGCAGGTGCCACCCGCAATCATTGGGGTTTTCTCGGAGAGAGCTGTGCGTCGTTACCTGGAAGGCAAAGCAGTCTTCGACCAAAAATATGCAAAAGAGTCTATGACGATAGAGAGGAAGCGGAACCGAAACATAGACCTCGCAAAAAAGGACATCACCAGAAACCTGACTCACCTGCAGGAAGCACAGAACGACCGAGTACTAGGTAAACAAAAGCAGGTGCCTCAGGCGTTTAGAGATGGGCTGGAATTGTCAACTGGAGCCTGGGGGTGGGCCTGGGCGGAGGAGCGACCGCCGCCCAGCAGTATTGTCTCCAGACGCGATACGGACGAAGCCCGCAGGTTGGCTCGTATCGCCGATCAATTGGTTTTGCAAGATGAAGTCCATATGAGCGGCAACAACCTCTGGGCCGTCATCATGAATTTCCTTGCTCCACCCAAAGACCATACTGCCTCCGACTCTGAAGCCGTTGATTCGGGCGCCGAACAAGTAACGACCAAAAAGAGTAAATCCCTGTTTGCATCGTTTCGGATCCGGGAGAGGCAAGCGAAGAGTGGCAGCTAGCTAGTTACATCTCTGTAAGGCCGCCCGTGTTCATAAACTTAGGTTTATTCACTATTGTCTCCTAGGAACAATACATGAGATTTAAGGACACGTTGTACACAAGTACGGCAATAGCCTCCGCATTTCGCAAACGCCCTGCTTTGCGGCAAGTTGTGCAAGAAGTCGTCTCCTTTAAGTCTTGTTCGCGTCCTTATTTGGTCGTAAACGCCTAATTTTGATAGCGGGTTCCTAACCCTCAATCTTTTTCCGTTTTTCGGACTGAATATTTCACCTTTTGGATCAGACATTTTCCCTGACCATCGTTTGGAGTTACTACACTTATCCCCATCGATCGACTGGGTACATTGCCTCTGAGGTTCTCCGTGAGACACCCGCAGTTACACCGACGGACACGCGGCACACAGGGGTTGCAATCCCCCAAGAACTGAATCATGCCGCCAACTTTTTGCGAAGTTCTCCAGGTCATATGTTACCGTTTGGCACGATTACATGGCCGATGCATGGTGTGACCCCAGCGTCCCCCCGGAGACTCTGGTTCACTGACGAGCCTCATACTTGACGACACTGATCAACGTTCGATCACCCAACCATCATCATCTCCTTAACAAACTAGAACATCTGGTAAGGTTGCAATAGTTGCCTGACAGCTACTCGACATTAGATGGAGCAGACGGAAACATTCACAAGTAACCACCCGCATGTCGGATCTCCAGCCGTAACAACCACTCCAGTAACCAACGAGTAATCTGAGAAAGGTATGTTACAGCTTTAGGTTCCCATGGCAGATCTCGCTTTCATGCGTTGGCCATGACCGAGCGAGAGGATGTTGGGTAACAGGACAGTCTCCAAGCCTGGCCTATAAAGAGCATTCTCGTCTCAGTCAGCCTTCCCCAAATCCTACTTTGCATACCCAAACAGACATGTTTGTTTTGCTCGCCTTAGCTTCCGGTTTCTTTGCCTTGACTAAATGCGAAACCATTCTCACTGGCCAGTACAGCTGTGCAACTCAAGGCAACTACGTCCTCTGCAATAATCAGTGGGGTATCGGTGAGCAGTGAATGATTTAAGTCATCACGTCACTCAATGGGGCTGTTTCGCAGATGAAGGCACAGGTAGTCAGACTGCGACATTGATTAGCACATCCGAAAACGATATCTCATGGTCCACTACCTGGAATTGGGCTGACAATGAGAACGATGTCAAGACCTGTATGCCTCTTCACGGTATTTGTGAACTACACCTGATAATGATTTGCAGACGCAAACGTTGAGTCAACCACCGCCAAAGGCATCCTGGTGGGTACTTTGATACCAGCCACGAGACATGCTTAATTTGTATTGTAGCTGAAGGACATCATCTCCGCACCCACATGTTGGAACTGGGAATACACCTCCCAGTCTTCTGATATTCGTGCTGATGTCTCCTATGATATATGGCTTGGAACGAGTCCCGATGGTGTCCAGGCCTCTTCTGCCTCTTCTTACGAGATTATGGTATGGCTCTCGGGTCTTGGCGGGTATGCCTATCATGAGTGCTTTTTCATTGTTTATCCTCACAAGTTGCCATAGGATCCAGCCAGCTGGTTCTCTCCAAAAATATGGTGTATCCATCTGTGGTCACACCTGGAACATCTGGAGGGGCCCCCATCGCAACTGGGAGATCATTTCTTTTGTCAGCCAGGATGGTGACATCACAGATTTCAATGCTGATTTGAATCAATTCTTTAGTGAGATATTTATTTCTGGTTGGGTATATCATAGATTATACTCACACATACGTTATTAGCTTGGCTTGTCGACAATGAGGGTGTTCCCTCTTCCATGTACCTCCAGGTTCTCGAATCCGGCACAGAAGCTTTCACTGGTTCTGCTGAGCTCTTGACCAACAGCTACTCTGTCTCAGTTAGCACTGCTTAGGAAATATCTCAATTTGATCATGTACACATTATGGAGTAAAGAAAGCCACTGACATCACTGACCTGGAACGTGCCGTCGATCCGTCAAGCGTGGCTATGCATGTGGGGCGCGTGGAGGTGTGCTGAGTCAGCGAGAAGTGTTCCAGTTCACCTCCAAGCCGAGCACCGTCCTGGCAGGTAGTAGCCGTTGCTGTTCATTCTGTCGCATACGTCCCTCAAACTCTCAGTTATGGTCTGTTACAATACGCAAACTTGTTCAGTGGTTTATTTGACTTATATAGAATACCTTAATTGAGTTGTGCGTTATTGTCTTGCTCAAACCACCCACGATAGTGACTGTATCAGAACCCCCAGTCGCTGCGTCGCCATTGCTAGTCCCCATGGTTTCACAATAACCGATACAGCCAAGGAACTTTGCGTCTCCAACCACTCACGTACTTCGCGCCCCTGTCGTATGCGCAGGCAGCTCGACTCGACTCTTTAGGACTCTTCTTTTGTCCAGAACACCTAGGCTACCGGGTTCGATGGAACAGCATAAATACACGCTCTGGTCGCGCCCAGTCTGCTCTTGTAGGAACGATCCTCGCACAAGGGACTGGCTGGCTCAGTCCTCTCAAGGTTGTACGCTATCTTGTATACTCATCCTCTTCCAACCAAGCACCGTCTCCATAATATCAACATCGTCGACATGACTTCACGAACTCCCATTCGATTAACCCCCCACCGCGGACCACTTGCGACACCTTCAACCTCACCGGAAAGTAGTCCGACCTCGTCTACACCACCAAGCGACATCTCCGACTGCTCCTCGGACGCCATACCAACATTAGATGTTGCCATCCTCCACCACAGGATCTCTACCCTAGGTTCACCCATGCAACACGAATTTCAAGCCCTTCTTCGCCGCGGACGCGAAGTAAACAGGCAAGCGCTATTTGGTTTTACGACTCATGTTTACCTACTGATTCTTGTATCCCAAAGTTGGCTTTATTTAGCGTGCGATCTTGCAAAATCTACTGCGTTGATTTTCACGTTTTGTTTTTTGATATGGGGGGTCCTCGAATGGGTAATTCATCGTCTCTGCGTCAACAGCAGTTACTGAACAGCGTTCTCCAGTCATCATATGCATCACTACGTCAGCAGCCGAGCCCCTGGATATCAGAACCACGACTTCCTCTCCCAAACTTCACGAAAGATATTCATTTACGCGTAGACCCGTTTCTGTTCGAACTGGGAGACGGACATGCAGCCATTTTACAGTTTCTTTCCGAACAAATTCAACATGCAAAAGCTCTGTCATCTTTGAGTGCTGGTCTTGGTTTACCTCTTCATGCACTCCTCCAAACACATCAGGCAAGGTGAGTTGTTCTGTCACCACCACACCCGTCCATTGCAGCTGATATTACGACTGCAGCATTTCCAAGGCTATGGCTCTTCACCCCCGGGGGATACCCTACATTAGTCAGGAAGCTAGCATATACGCTAATCTGACAGAATTCCTTGATCCAACGAATTCTCTCCTCGACTTCACATCGGGTAGTTTTATTGGAAAAAGCGTATAGTTCTTCCCTTCGCTGGATGATTAACGTTTGTTGACACTCGCCATAGTTCACACTTGCCTTGGACGAGCTGGGTAACATCATCTCTGGTTCGGAGCCTATGGTTTCGTTTGGTCCCTCGGCGCACAGGAAACACCAGGACACACGCCTATATGCGATATACTGGCGTACGACCTCCAACCTCCTTCTGGAATACTCTGCTGCACGGTCGCGCGCTAGAAGACTATCGCAACATTTGCACGTACTCCAACAACGGCTATTGCCACTAGTTTCGAACCATCGTGCTGTTGGCAGCAAGGGGGAGAGGTCAAACATTTGGTGGCTGAAGGGTCTTCTTCGTAAACCTACTAGCTTTATCGAAGAGGAAATTCAGGTGTTCGTGACTAGGTTGGAAACAACACTTGTCGACGTTCGTCAGCTGCTTGTCTACCTCGATTGGATCACAGCACAACTTGTAAGCTATTCTCTCTGGCTGCTACGTTGCCCTTGCTGATAACCGAATCCATAGGCTCAAACGACCTTGGAGGACGTATTGAATGTGCGACATAAAACTGACCTCACAACGTGCATGATGTCATTGCAAGATCTGTTTGCACGAACGAAGCCCTCGGCACCAAAGAGACTATGCTTTTGTCTCAACAGTGCAGGGCTTACGTTGCCCGCCCAACCAGAAAGAGTCGAGATCGTGGTTCCAGGTAGTCCGACAGTGCGTGCGGGACGTTAATCTTACGAAGTTATGTTACCTTATGCTCTATTTTGACATGAGACTACGCTATTCATAACCTAGCATATATGTACTCTGAATTTAAACCCATGTATAACTCGCGGGAGCCCATGATCATCACAGATACCCCACATTCTGCGCGAGTTCGATAGGAGGGACCGTCCTCCCTGACCTCGTTGCATTGCAAGAAGGTGCGTGCTAGTCCGAACTGGGCTTAGCCTCAGGATCGTGGAAGCATTATCATCTTACATGACCAGTAATCCCAGGTTTCCGCTGAGATTCTATGGTGCACTCTCCGTACTGCGGTTGTCGCGGCGAGCAAACCGTACTAGTAATAATAAACTGCAACGTGCAGCAACTGCCGGCAAGGGAGGCCACTCCATCAAACCTTCCAGGGGCCGCCGGTTGCTGGTGGGATTCTAGTCGCAGGGCATTGAAGCCTCAGGAGCCTGGATCGCAACCACAAATGCTGTCCCTTCTATTCATTTCAAGGTTTACTTTTACCTACTACCTGTCTTGAAATCAAACACAAAAAACGCAGCACTACTACTTATCGTTTGCAGTTGTTGGTACCAACTTCAGTCGAGTGGTTGGCAGCGTTGCGGGTAACGACTAGTACGACAACGAATTGGACAAGCCGCTAGATCCCCTACGAACAACTCCACGTTCGTGAAGTCGGTGGTGCGGTCGCACGACCTGGAAAATTGTACCCGATATGAATTCAATCAATCAATTTAAACAAAGGGTGCAATACGATCAATTGTCCGTCTGGTAGAATGCCCATCTTTACACCATACGCCAAAATAGCGCGAGACCATCCCACTCATCTTCTAGCCTAGTCCTCACTTCACTCCACACGTACTTTGGAGTGAATAGGCTGCTTATCAATGCTCCATGCGCCTCAAGGAATTGCTTCTCTCGCCCGTTCAACCTGCTTGTTATGGTATGAAGTCCGCGTGGCGGATGAAAGTTCTAGCGTGAGTCGTATCGAACGACACGATCTCAGCGATGCCAATCAGAAAGGGGATAAGTAAACGCGATGCAGAATGTCCCGACCCCGAGATTCAAAGTGACCAAGTAGTCGTTAAGGAGGGCACTCACAGAAGAGACTCAACATGCTTCCGAGTTAAATTCAGCCAAGGTAGTACCTGGTGCCTGTGCAGCTAGACTGTAGTAATATAATTCAGAATTACTTATCATCCTTTGCAGTCTCACTCGTACGACATGCATGAGCATAAGCATGATTTTCATGTGGGAAAATGAAAGAGT
The DNA here is from genome assembly GCA_038094235.1 of Fistulinella staudtii. Lineage (NCBI taxonomy): Eukaryota > Fungi > Basidiomycota > Agaricomycetes > Boletales > Boletaceae > Fistulinella > Fistulinella staudtii. The sequence continues at coordinate 6,583 of JBBPTS010000178.1, read as the reverse complement.
TGTGGGCGCGCAATGACCCACAAGGAAGGGAGTGATGGATGGACCAGACCGCATGATACATATGTACATATATCGGCGCAAAACGTGTCACATACAGGCTTCCGCGAGGGTAGCATAAGCCTGCTAGTCCTTATTAGTGTTGTGAAGCGCAAGACATCTATTGGCGGGATAGTCAGTTACGCGCGCTCATAAAACCTTCACGAGTTGGCTGGAAGCAACGTAATCGCTGAGAAGTTGTAATAATGCGGAAATACCCAGTCGATACGGTATTTGCCACGAATGACGCTGGATACGAGACTGACTTCGCTTGTTTTCTTGCTTCTTGACGATTTGGTAGCCGTTGATGAAACGATAAGGGAAGGTGACCTTGAGAACCGCAAAGACTGCGAATCCATGTCCGCGGTACGTATGATGCCCCACAAATGGTACTCTTTTCCGATTTGGATGCCAGGGAAGAGACTTGGACAGTCCATATCCAGGCCATGTGTTCCCATGCAATCTTGTAAGTTATCTCTAAAAATGTTTATGTTTGAGCAGGAAAATGGATTATTAATGGTATCCGCTTCCAAAAGGACTCTCCTTGAACGTTGGCGTGGATGCAGTCACTGAAGCGGTTTCACCTTGGGATTCTATGCTGAGGTTCATGAGCGCGCTAGTAGTCAACGGCCCGAGTTGCCCCGAAAGAGTTGGAGTGTGCTGGCGGTTGATATAGTCGGTGTCATTATATCCGATTGCCAGTCGATTCTGGGGAGGTAGTGTGTAGGCGGCGCAGCAACTTCAAGTTAGACTGACCGGTATCAGAAGGGGGTTGCTGTGTAATATAATGTGATCAGCAGACTAGTCCGAGGTCCCTATAACAAGGGTCTTCGACCTAACCGAGGGACTGGCTCCGCTCCGTCAATATTGGGTGCTGATCTTGATCAGTCGTCCAACAACCTACAGCATTTGGTTTGTAAGCTGTGCTGTTGTGATTCAATGGGACAGGAAAAACTAGTGGACGGATACACAATGAGGATATGCAGGGGTAGACGATTGTTCAACGGTCCAAGGGCTGAAACCGCGTATAGTACTGCTTCGTTTGCGCTTCCATCATCTCTTGAGTGGACTCTGGAAGGTCCGCGACGAAACGACCTGAAGTATTCCCTTAGATGGCATAGTCATTCGCTGAGCAACTGGTTGTCCAAACCTGGCGATCCAGCGAACAGTGATAAGGCGGGTATGACAGTATTAGGTGGGATGACGGTGTTGTCCGCAACTTGGGCGCAATCCTTGATAATCGTGAACTTTCCCTGGACGATCAGGGATAAGAAACGATCAAGCGAAAACAACCCCTGCAAGCGTACGATGATGCAGTTCTTGCCGATGACGACGTGGTTGCCGATAGTTGCTGCTTCAACGACGGAATTAGCACCGATGTGAACATGGTCTCCTATTTTCATTGGATAATAGTTGAAGTTTCCGCGATACGTTTTATAAGGTGGCCTGTTGGTGGGGAACGTCGTGCCATGAGGCGTGATCAAACGGACGGAATGTTCAGCAGACCTCACGATGCAGCCATCCCCGACCAGACAGTATCTGCCCAGAGATATGACCACGGCATGCCCTGGCCCTGTTCTTCTGAGGTCCCCTCGGATGATTGCACCGCTCGATATGATGGTTTTGCCACCAAGGATGATGTTTTGTGGCCCCGCGATGGTGGCACGTCGAGAGACCTTGTTCCCTGTGTCCTTTCCGAGTCAAAGAATGCAACCCTCTGCACGAAAGAAAGGAGAAGTGTCCATACAGTTTCTATGAACTCGGCTTTCGAGTAGTACACGGGAGTGTCCATACCGACTGATGGCCGAGAAGACGCGCGGCCCGTCAATGATATACGTAAGAAACCTGACCTTGGCCTCGACCGTTTTCATGTCGCCAACGCTCGCACTCACGCTCGGTCAAAGTCTGCCATGTCGAAGAACATCCATACTGTCCAAATCTTTGTTCAGACTCGGCCCAGGTGCAGCTGGCGACCGATGTAGACACCGTCATTTTGGCCGGATGTGCCACAACCTCAAGCCACCACGACCTTTGGCTGCCATTGGTGCCATCTCACCCAGCGTTGGGGTCAGGTCTGTCCCTCTGCCTCTGCAACCCAGCACGTTGGGCCCAAGCTGGTCGTCGTCGCGACAGCTGTGCAGCACATCTCAGAGTGCCGGCGTGCACGCCAGCACACTAGACTCTCGACCTCGGGAGGACGACCGGCCAGCCTCATATCATGGTCCGCTCGCACAGACTTTCCGCCGTCTCAAAATTTTCTCGCTTGCCTCCCTCGGTCTCACGTTTACCATGACACCCTTCCTTTTCATCGTCGAATCCTCCCTCCCTACCTCCGCGCGCGTTTTCCTCACCGCCACCGCCCTCTCAACGAGCAGCATCTCCACTGCGCTCGTTGGTTGGTGCGGCGCGCCGTACGTCGTCGACCTTCGTCGCCTCACTCCCGCTGAGAACGAGGGCATCGAGGGTATTGAGATGGTAACACTAACACTTACTCTAAGGAAACTCACGACGCGCGTCTACGATGCCGACTTTTTGGTCGAGACGCGCCGCCCGTTTGCAAAGTGGGAACTCCCGTTCTGGATACAGCTTCCCGGGCCGGATGAGGATGTCGTCTCGGCAAACAAGGCCGGCGCGCCAGGTGAGGAGGAGACCGTTGCGGAGACATTTAACAGCAAGGGTGAGGTTATTGGTCGCTGGATTGTCAAGTGGGGTGAGAAGGGCACCGGGGTCTGTTATGGTGAGGGCAGGGTATTACGGTAAGGCAACCACGTCGTCTCGCTTGTCGCGCAGGTCAACTGATAAGGGGATCACATGGATCCGGCAGTTACTTCAACGTACACGAGGAGCTGTTATAGTTTGCACAACAACCGAGTACATGCGAAGTTCCTTCAACATTGACCCGGTTTCGCGTTGTCAGTTCCCGCGCCCAACAAGAGGACTACTAAGTAAGGGACATCGCCTAGCCGTGGCGTTTACCAAAGGTAGATTTACATCAAGGATCTCCAGGCTTGCTCCCAAAGGCTCAGCATGGTATCGAATGAGAGATAACTTTGGTCCTCGAGATCATCAATGCGTAATAGGACTTTGGTAGGTTGAATATCGACGATTCTGGGGACATGCAGTATTAGGACCGCAATACACCCAGCACCCGTTCTTCCATCAAGCCCAGGCCCAGGCCAGACGTCGCCAAGCGGAGCGCCAGACTCGGAAAAGAATGAGAGAACTGGCATAAACATGCACTTATCCTAACTCCGCCTGGCCAGTTCCTTGATAGTGAATGAAAAAGAGCACCCGATGCATGGCATCCCCGTGGCGAGAAAGTAGTACCATCGCGACTTCGCCGCTATCCTATCCTGGTCGTCGGACTGCGGGGCTAAGGGTGGCGTGTATGATCCGACGGAGCTCGGCAGGACGCCGAATGGGCATCGGTGATTCCAAGGCCTCACGTGTAACAAATTATCAACAACCAGTGACACAGGCAGCGGTGCCGATTACTGCCAACACGCGCGGGAAGCTAAGCGGATTGGCAACAAAGTTCACCACACTGACGCGTTTTCTAAATTTGACACACTTACGAATCCTCGACACAACTTTGAACGTTCAAGGACCGACTCAAGAATGTAAACAGACACGAGGCCACAGCTGTACGTTCTTGACATACCGATGATGGCAAATCTGACGTCAGATCCTGAAGAGCACAGATTCAACGACCCTTCAGCCATTCTTTTGGGCCATGGCTGGCTATACCTCAATCATCATATGAGCGCGCTCTTTCCGCGCGGTACCAATTCATCCTAATCACCGATTACCTGGGTTTGCATTCTGAAGCTGGTCTCTGCGCAGTGCTTCGTACACGCTTCTAGCTCAAGGTTACTAGGACAGGGCTTTGGCCTATCCCTCATCAAGGCTGCGTTCGGCAGAAGGGTAATTTCCGATTGAACATTTCGATCGATGTGTTCGAATGGATGAGGTGAGGACCAGAATCAGAAGCCGAATCCTTGGATTATGGCAACCAGAACCTCAAGTACCTTCAGGACGGACGGTTCCTGATATGGGTAAGAAGATAAAGAGAAACCGCGATGTAGCGAAATGAACTGGCGAACATGGTGATGCAAAAACGGACTGCGACAGATTGAGCGACGTGCTTATACTTCCATGGGGACAACTAAAGTTTGCCCTTTATCTCTTTGATCCGTGCGGCCCGAAGGCGTTCATCTGCAGAATGGAAGGATTGATCAGGGATAAGCCTTGGATGGCAAGCTAACACGCACAGTTTGACTCATATAGGTGATCACCTGGGACAGGGACGGTGTGCATATGGATATTTGAAGCATCCACCATTCCCGGAACGATTTCTTTGAGATTGCGCGCACCGAGCAATCGCATATTCATCTCGAACTCATCCTAGTAGCTCAGTGAGCAAAAAAGCAAGAAAAACATGTTAATGGTCATACATGCAAAATGCACAGCA
>JBBPTS010000177.1:1290-27164 GCA_038094235.1 Fistulinella staudtii | reverse complement strand
GAATAAAAGTATGATGCTATTCTAGTGAATGTCACGATGTAGAATGCCCAACTTCATGAGATGTCTGTGGTCTTACATAGCCCATCAGCTAAACTTTCCGCACATGAACAAGGTATATACCGAGTAGTGCGCCTCGCGGTCTTTCACAAAGTCATGGACGCTCCAGAAAAATTTCACCGGCCGTTTACGATCAGCCTCCTCGAAGTTGATGGGTAAAAGGTCATATTTGACTATCCCAACTCGCTCCTCGTAGCTAATTGTAAGCCGGGCCCGGCTTACACCGTCATCAGCATTCCCGGTAGAACGGCAGGTTTTTGCACATATAAGGACACTCGTAGGACTATGTTAGATTCATTCTCTCTTCCTTTTCTTTTCTTCCTGTCTCCCTTTTGTCTTGCGCAATCACACGCTTATTCACGTTCTGTTTTACCGCGTGAAGTCTCCGTCTAGTGTTTCCGTCTCACGACGGCTTTCACTAATTCCGTAACGAAATTTCTTAACTCTCTAAGATGTCTACAGTAACGTTCAGTATACTGACCGAGTTTGAAGGTCAACATGACTACACCGAGTAGATACATATGATATGTTTACGCGGCCTTCTTTCTTTTTTCTCAACCTGGCGTTGCTCTCGGTGTTTTTGGCCTCGCCATGACTTCAGTTTCATGATAGTAGGAAACCATGGCTTTCCGACGGGTTCGGCCACGCACGATACAGCCAAACCTCGCCCGCGAATGAAGCAAGGCGTAGACGGTGATGGTATTTCTATGCATATAAAACGGCAAGTAAAATGCCGAGTCCGTCGGAACTATATTATCGTAAGTAGTCATGCCCTATAGAACAGCTGAACAAAAGCACGCGACGACTAAATGTCATTTCTTGACGCCGTGAAAGAAGTATGTCTCATTTTTAATGCATTTTTCTGAGGGGCTGGGACAGGCCTGAACACCTAATTCATGATAGGAACGGACGTTATAGCTAATCCCTACCCATCACTGTCGTGCGATCACCTGAAGATGCAAGATCTTAGATCTTAAAGACGACAAAGCACCGGTACCCGTTAACCCCCGCAAAATAACAATTCGCTGATATTGAATGTAGAAGGGGTGTACGTGCTGGCTTGGACAAATGTTCAACATCATTGCTTGCAGGACTATGAATAGGTTATTCGTTGGTTTCCTTTGTGTATGCATTACCTTACCTTCATGTCTCAGTGTTTGTTGCAGGCCGCAACCCCAATTTTAAGGCCCTCACGTCATACGCAGTGTTATCATTGGATTCTTGGCATATTTTGTGAAGTCGTACGTCTCCAACGACTTCCTGATCACTCATTTGTCCTTAATACGCCGGTATCTTGGCAGCATAACGATCCGTTTTTTCACGAGGGTACCGGGTAAAACAGGGCCGAACGCAACTGTTGACTTTCTGACGAAACTTGTTCTGACAACTAACCTGGTTGCCATTCAAGCTCATGGGCGTGCCTGTCATCGTCTCCAAGTATGTGATATTGACTGTTGCAGACTACGTCCAATGTCCGTGTAGCTGTAACATTTTCTTAATCTCCTGGCTACGTGGAATTGCATCAGGCTCTTGCGCCTGCGCTCTTCAACCTCTCGACGAAGATGTCTGTGCTCTCGTCGACAAAGGGCGGCGGACGAAAACATCTTTGATGAAAATGTAAAAAATGGATAGATAGCTTGCGCATAGAGGGAGTCGATATGTGTCAGTCCGTCTTGCTGCCGTTCAAGATGGTTACCTATACTTATTAGTGGGAATGGCATCATGGACACTACATCTTCCGACGGAACATTCATTCCCAAGGGCACGCGGATGCATGCTGCCCTCGTAGCGTTGCGTCACGATGGCGCACCATACAAAAAGGAAATCGCGTTTGATCCGTTCCGATGGGTATCGACAAGGCATCAAGCACCAGTTTGGCACAACTTCTCCCGAGTACCTGATATTTGGACACAGACGACATATGTGGTATGCCCGTTTCTTATCGATCGTTGTTGACGCTCGTGTCAAACTTCTTCATTCGTTAATAGTCCCGGTTGTTTCTTCGCCGCAGCCGAGCTCAAAACGATGTTGACCTACATGTAGGACCTCAAGCTAGAAGGTAATGCGATGCACCCGCGGAACTTCCGCGTCGGGTCGTCTGTCGTGGCCAACTCCACGGCCAATGTAATGCATGAGAAACGCTAACCTAGCTTGTTTCACTGACGTCATATCATTTTTGCTCCACTGATGGGCTCGGTATCTGTGAAAACGTCAGTGCTGGCTCTGATACTGATGGGGTGCGTATGTCACACATGCGCTTCCTGGTGCGCCGTTCATAGTTTAATTACCGCTGAGTCAGGCTATTGTCTGGTTTCACTGCCATCTAGATCTAGCACAACGGCAATATGCCGCAGTCATCAACACGGTTTCTACAGGCCATGAAACGGTAGAGAAAAGGGACATGTACAACGCCCAGTGAAACTCGACATGATGATGTCATGTTTTCTGGCATTCAGTCGGACGCCTATTCTCCTTCCCCGTCTACAGGTATGTGATTAGTGAGAACAAGGACTGGAAGCACGAATACTTGGTTGACTCACCACTTGCGATATCATCCTTACCGACCATGGCGGCTATTTGTCTAGCAGGTGGGGTCGTCAATGAATTGACCTCCATATCGTTGGGACAGTAAATCTTGGCGAGTGCATTTGGCGTCTGACCTGCCTTGTTCGCTAGCCGGATTCTGGTACAGGGTATCGTCCGTCACTCGGTTCCAAGAAACTGGAAACATAAGAGACCAGACGTACGATTCTATCGCTCCAGCGGTCTCGACGAGAAGGGATACTATGGCGTGACGGGTCTTGCGATCCTGTATTTTGACGGCAAAATGAAGAGGTGTGTCACCATCCCGATTCTGAGGGTCGACGTCGCAACCATTAGCTTCGATGAGGTGGTCGACGTTCTCGACGACTTCACTCAGGACGCTGTGGTAGAGGTAGATGATGTATGTGCGAGACACGAGTTTGAGAACGTCATCGACAAAGCAATCGCGCAAACATTACGATCAGTCGAAGAGAGGAAGTGATGGGCTACATACGCGAGATGGAGAGCTGGCAAGAAAGCCCAGAGAGATCAGCAGATTGATAACAACAGTGAACGAAATGCGAACCCGTGTTTCCAAGGCTAGATTCGTCCCGATCAAAACGAAAAGAAGGATTGAGCGCCACACCTTGGAGCTCGTCTGACAGGAAACCTACACATCAGGGACGTTAATGTCGAAAAGATATTCGTCGTCTGGATCCCTGTACTCTGGATCGTTTAATATATATTCAATGTCGCCGCCTATCCGAGCCTTCTCCAGAAGCTGTTTATCTGCAATCACGATCATTCATCATCACTAGAGTCAAAGTTGCGGGATGACGGCCAACTGAACTTACTGTAGATCGCTACTTCCGGATCGGAACCCATCGAATCCACCGAGCTAGAAGTCGCAAGCTGTTCAGTGGATAAAATCGAGATGACGATGTGCGTGTTTATCTTTGGACCGCCACCATCCAACTGGGTCACGATGGCGGACTATTCGACATTGATTGGACGGTTTTGATCACATTTTCTTATCTTGTACGTCGAGGATGCCTTTTGACGATCATGACGACGATGCGGTTGGTCGATGCGAGCGATGCGAGTTCACACTGATTCGTTCAACCGCCAGGAAATAATTTCAGAAGGGCCTGCGTCCACTGTGACCCGTGTCGAGCCTAATCTACCCAATGGTCCTCGGATTATCGCAGTCAAGACATCCTCTACGGCATATGCCAAAGAGCCGCATGACATCGTCAAGGAAGTTCGTCTTATCGCTTCGATCTCGCACGCAAACGTATGTGGCCTCTATCCTCGTCAGAACGCAGTACATTTAGACCTTGCAGATCATTCCACTAATAAAACAACAATATAAATCACAATATCTGAGCCTTTGGATGCCATATATTCCCTACTCTCTTGACGAGCTCTTTGAATCGTCTAGATTCTCTCCACACCCGATCATCTCGTTCGGGAGTGTTTCCTCAAACACAACCACCCTGCGCGAGATCGAGTTCGTCGTCCTTTCCAAGTCGGTCATCTTTCAGGTCCTCTGCGGAGTGAGCTACCTACACGGCGAACACGTCCGGATCGCACACCGGGACATCAAGCCGGCCAACGTCCTCTTGACCGCCTCGGGGCGTGTACAACTCATCGACTTTGGGATTTCGTTCCGTGCAGGCGAGGACGATACTGCGAGAGCGCGAGACTTGTGGCCCGAATCGGCGGCGCGTATGTACTTTGAGGTATCGACAGGGTAGGTGACCATCTTCTCTGATGTCATACCTTTGCGATGATGTGTTTCCTAGCCCTTATCGTGCCCCAGAGCTCCTTTTCGGTCCCCGGTCGTATGACCCATTCGCGATCGACGCATGGAGCCTCGGCGCTACATTTGCCCAATTCTTTACCGCGCTCTGTTTACACAGTGATGACCCAGACGCATCAGATGACGACGGACTCTTGGAATCGGCATCGTCCGAGCCGACCCCGCTCCCGCCCGAAACGCCGTTTGTGATCCCTCGGCGAGCACGTCCACGGCCAGGTATCCCGACGGGCCGTTGGACGCGAACGACTCTCTTTGATGGAACGCATGGCGAGATCGGGCTTGCATGGAGCATCTTCCGAGTCCGCGGGACGCCCGACCAACACACCTGGCCGGTACGTGCACGTCTGTTCGTGTCGTTGCTATCCTTTTTCACCCCTCATGCGTGTCTCGTATCCCGCTGCCGCCTCTTTCGGCACGGTGCCAGTCTTTTGCGACGCTCCCGGACGCGAACAAGGTTTCCTTTATCCATGTTGATGCCATGGACTTGTCCACCCTGCTCCCGAACTTGCCTCCGTCGTCACCCCTGTCGGACGTCGCTCTTGACACACGTACACACACCCTTCCTCCTGATCGCATCCCCTCTCCCCTCGATCTTATCCACCGGTTCCTGGTATACGAACCCGCACATCGACTCCGCCCCGCGGAGGCCCTCGGTCATCCCTGGTTCGGTCCCAGGAGCGGTGTACCCGGTGTCGTGTTACCCGCGGACGACGAGGATCATACAGTCCATCCCGTGTGGCGGGGGGAAGAGATGAAAGGGGTGACACGGTCATTTTCTTTGGAGGGAACTACGCACACGCTCGGGGAGCTGTTGCGACGGTATGTCGCAGCCAAGGAGAATTAGATATGAGGTTATGATGGATCAGAACTAGACACCTGGTATCATTACAGCGGTATTACAGCCATCTAGCAATACACATGTAAAAAAGGGAGAGAAAGCAAAAAGGAGTCGTCAAAATGCACACCATGACAGTAGAGCAATAGAGCGCCTTGTCAACACAGTCGTCATGCCACCGAGGCAGTAACGGCTGTGACCGTTGCAGAGGATATGATCTTGGTCGGGACGAGTACATGATTATCGATTGCGATACCTAGCATCAAGTGAGTACTTTTGGAGCGTCAAGGAAGAAGCGAAAACCCACTCTGAGTAGCATTGGCCGTCTTGTAAATCCCAATCAACCGATGGCTCAGTTCAAACATGTCATTTCTGTCCCCATGTTGAGATTCAGGAACACTAGAGCGCAAGCGGGAGACATACCTCAGTGAGATGATGATAAACTGCGCGTTCTTGGTCCGATCTTTGATGTAATTAGCAATGATGGAGACGTTTCGAAAATCGAGCGCAGCGTCGATCTCGTCCATAAAGTAGAGCGGGGTAGGCTGACAGCGATCATACATCCATCACTGGTCATACGTGTATCATTGTCCCACTCACCTTGAACGCGTGGAGTGCGAACACGAGGGCTAGAGAACTCAATGTCTAATACGCGTCAGCATCCTACCGTACCATCGTACGGTAACGCGACACACCTTTTCACCCCCTGACAAATTCGAGATGTTTTTCCAGCTTTTCTTGGGCGGCATCACGCTGAAAATGATGCCCTCCGAAAACGGATCCATACTGTCGACCAATTCGAGCTCGGCATTCCCTCCTAACGTGATCATCTACGTCCCCACATCAACAAAGCCCTACAGAACAAGCAATCCAACCCACCTGGTACATCTCCTTGAGCTTCAATGAGATCGTGCTAAAGCCCGCCATAAACTCATCCAACCGCTGTTTTCGCAGATTATCATAGGTTTGCTTTTGTGCATCCCGCGCTTCGGTGATCTGATCCAACTCCTTGGCGCGCCGCAAAAATTCTTCCTCACGCCGCTTGTAGTCTTTGAGCACACTGAGATCCGGCTTGGCATTCTTCAGTTTTTCTGTCGATGCGTCCAGGGTGAGCGTCAACAGGACGACCGAGACAACTCACCGTCAAGCAATTCAGAGTCGGCCACGAGATTGCTTTTGCGGAATTGAGCGAGCTCGTCAACACTGTAAATGTGCAGCTCGTTGGAGGACCGGCGGGTCTTAGCGGCCTTCTTGGGGGGTGGCATGGCTGACTCTCCGGACTCTTGTTTGACTCGGGGCTCAGAAGGGCCTCCCTCTGGGGGAGCCCCCTCCGTCTCCACTTGCTCTTCGTCCTCATCCTCGTCATCGCTGCGGTTCACGCATCAACGGGTGTCACAACACTTGAGAAGAATACTCACTCAACATCTTCTAGCTTGAGCTTATCATGCTCTGTCTGCCAATGCTGCAACGCCTCCTCGTTTGAATCGGACTCTTTTTTCGTATCGTTCAACTTTTGTGTCAACTCCATCTGGCTCGACCCCAGCTCATCAGTCCATGTCCACACATGCACATCCTACCCACCTCTTTTTTTCTAAACTCTTGAATCTCCTCTCGCTTGGCTTCCAACTGCGTCTTGAGTGCCTCCAAATCGTCTTTGGAATTCTCTGCCGCTGTCTGCGCCGCCTCCACCTTTTCCTTGAGTTCCTCCAAATACGCATCGACATCGGCAAGTTGTTTTTCGAGTTGCTTCATCTCCTCCTCCGCCTCAGTGACTGCACCCACGTTTCCAGCGATCGCCGACGCGTACTTGATCACGTCTTTTTCCGCCTTGGCTTTCGCCACCTCGGCTTTCGTAATCTCGTCATTGGCCAGATTAATATGCAACTTGATCCCATCCACCGTCGACCGTTGTTTCAACAATCTCGAACCACCAATCTCGAGAATCTTTTTCTCGAGGTCCTTGATGACGGATTCAATCTTGCCCGCTTTTGCTTCAAGTTGTTCCAACTCGGCCGACGCGTCGGTGATCTCCCCCTCGAGCGCTTGAATACGCGCCATGTCCCGTGCGTCAGGCTTGCTCTGCGCTCTAACACACCGAACCGGTCAATACCTCGATACGAAAAAAAGAAAGTTGCCAAACCCACTTGAGCTCACGCACCCGCTTCTCCGCCTCTTCGAGTCTTTTCCGCCCATTGCTCACCGCCATCGTCAATTTTTCCATGTCCATATCCATCTGCGGCCCCGCCGACACCAACCGTTCGCCCTCGCCCTCCATCTCCCTCAACGCCCGAGTCGCCTCGTCCAACATCTTGGCCGCCTCGTCGCTCTCCTGTTCGTACTGCCGCAACACTTCGGGCCTCACTGCATCCGCCTGCAACTTGGAACTCATACCACCCCGCGCAACATGATGACCACCACCCGACATGGTCCCCGATGCATCGATCAATTGACCCGCGAGCGTGACAACGCGCCATCGTTTAGCAGACCCAAATGCGATTCGGTTCGCTTGCTCGAGGTCGTCTGCGACAAGGGTGTTGCCGATCGCCTTGTAAAACGCCGGGAGGAACTTGGGATCTTTGGGTTTGATGAGGTCGTATAATCGCGGGACGTTTTCGGGTGTTTGGATCCGTTCGTGGATGTGGTCCGTGGAGAGCTTTTCGAGGACCATGAAGGAGGCGCGGCCAATGTTTTGGGAACGCAAAAAATTGATGCAGGCTTGTCCTTGGGCGACGGTGTCGACAACCATATGGTGGAGCGCGGTGCAGGCGGTGGAAATGGCAACATCGTACTTGTCTGGGATAGTTCCGAGACTACCTAGGCGACCCTATAGAAAGCACACATAACGCGAATACACAAGAGATGGTAGATGCACACACATGGAAGCCATCGATGCGGCCGGTTTGTTTGAGACGCGTGAGCTGATCGAGCACCTTGTTTTGCGAGGTACTAGCTGCCTGGGATGCTTTGGCTTCATCTGTTCTCTGCCGAAGGGACGACGACTTGCCCCGCAGCTCTTGTACGCGAGCCTGGGCACCCTACCAATAGTGAGTTGCAAACGTTGATGATCGGCGACTATGAAGGGCGCATACATGAAACCTTTTCGTGTGCGCTTGTATATCCTTCTGCAGATTCCCCCGCTTTGACTTTAGCCCATTCAGTTCGTCGAGCTACAGAACCCAATCAGAGTCCAAAGTATTATAAGCTTAAACGCAACCCGCCTTGGCCTGTTGGGTTGCCTGCTGTTGCTCAAGGTCGTCCTGCGCATTTTTCACCGCGTCCTTGAGGTCGGCAGCCTTCTTTGCCAACGCGTCCCTCTCGCTCGTTGCGACGCCGATGTTGGCCTTCTTCGTATTGATCTTGGTAGTCCATGGCGAGAGTTCCTTCTGCTTCACTTCGATTTGGTCGTGGAATACCTGCGTCTTGTCTGTTATGTGCTAGTAAGTGGATACTCCAAGCGACGCACATACAGACATACCTTTCAGGCTGTCTCGAATGCTCTCGAGGACGTCTTCTTCCTTCTTGAGGTTTACCTCATGTTCTTCAATCTCTCTCCGTTTCCGTTCGATCTTGGCAGTGCTTTCCTCGGTCGTACGTTCGGCTGCAAGTTTGGACTGCTCATCCTGCAAGGACATTGAGAAATCTGACACGAAATCAAAGATAACACATGCCTCTTGAAGTGATTTCTTCAATTTTTTCGCCTTAGTGTTGGCATGCTTGCGCCGTTCTTCAAGCCCGACGACCTGCTTCTCGTGCGCTGTCTGGTCTTTAGCGGCTTCTTCGGCTGCAGCTTTCACATCCTAAGCGGGTGAATAAGAGGATTCTAAACGCTCTGGATCAACAGCACGCACCTCGTATGCCTTTTGCCGCTCCTCAAAGTGTTTCTCCAACATGTCTAGATGGGTAATATCATCCTTGTTTCGTTCCGTCTCAGTATCGAGCTCCTTTTGGTATTTAGCCTATAAAATATATGGTCAGCCTAGTGAACACGGCAAGCCACGCTCCACTCACGATCAACACATTAAACTTGCTCTCATTTTCTAGACATTTCCAGATGTACCACTGCCAAAGTCTGCTGCACGCTCTTACGTGGTCATTGAATAATCTCAGGTAGTCCAACGCCTCTCTCCTCTGAGCCTCCAACGCGTTTTTTTCACGTTCAACGATGCGAAGTCGATTCAACTTTTCGCCGCGCTCATCGGTGAGTGTCTCTACTTCTGCCAGCGCTTCTTCGATGGGAGTCTTGTAGGAAGAGGTACCAATAATGTCTTCGAGGTACTCGAGTAGACCGTCTTCGTGTTCGTTTTGCGCCTTGGGCTTCATCTGGGCAATTGACTCGACCTCGCCCTAGAGCCCATGGTCAGCTGAAAACAGAGAGAAAGAAGGGAGCAATCACCTGCAAGATGAGGAATCGTTTATGATCGAGATCGATTCCTCGGCCTTTGAGGAGGGTCTGTACCTCGGTAAAGTTGCTCGCGCGTCCGTTGATCGTGTATTTGCTCGAATTGTTCTTGTATGCTATGCGGGCCACGATCAGCTGCGAGTGTGGGACCACCTTGAACGCATCAGGCCCAGGCTGTTGCTTATATGAGGATAGAGAACGGCGTCAAAAACGAAATTCGTACCAAATCAATGATTTCGCGAAAGTGCACTTGGACGCTGCACTCGTCGAGATCAGGATACCGCGCCGAGTTGTGGATCAACTCGGAGAGTTTACCCTGGCGCATTTTAGATGCACGGTACCCGAACACGAATAAAAGCGCGTCAATCGTGTTGGATTTGCCTGAACCGTTTGGACCGACAATGGATGAGAAAGACTGGCCACGAAGGTCAATCTATGGCGCAAAGTCGACTGTTCTAGCACGTACTTTGTGAAAGGGACCAATCTCTTGTTTTCCCGCGTAACTCTTGAAGTTGATCAACACCATCTTGTGAATGACAAGTCGCGCATTCGGACCCTTGGCTACTTCCACTGGTGGGAGTGGTAGTTGGGACTCTGGTTTGACTGTGGGCTCTAGGAGCGATTTCTCCTCTTCTTCTTCCTCCACTGGTGGTGGCGCGATCTTTTGTGTATTCGGTTCTGGCTCTGGCGAGACTATTCGACGAGATCTTCCTCTCCTTGGCGGCATTCTTGTCCACTCGCCGAGTCGCGTTGGTTGACGAGGTGGAAGCGCTATCACGTGACTTTGCGCGTCGTGTCTACAATTACTATGTCGATGATATCTCCACCTTGGCCTTTTCCTCTTCCCGTTTCACCGCTCGCTCCTTTGCTTGTTCCTGTCTTATCGCTGCCTTGACCTGTCTCTGCCGCTTCCGTCGTCCATTCCCGCGCTTGGGGCCATCTACCACCACAGGCTCTGCCATGCGCTGTTTTCGTTTCGTTAGCTGTTCTGCCCGTTGCTTTTCGCGTTTCTTGTCTCGTTTTCGGAGGCTAGTAAAAGAGGCTTTAAGAAGAGTACCATATGCGGCGTGAAATTTTGGGAGATCAGAGGCGGAAACCTGGTGTGATCGCGACCGTGATGATGTCAACATCAGCAACAGAGACGAGCTGGTGCACGATGAGATGGAGAGACTCACGTGCGTAGAGAAGTTGGCCTTTTTGCCGTCCTTGACGCGGATCAGACATGGATACTCTTTCTTGCTATTCGGTTCTCCATCGTCCATCGTGGCATCCTCGCCATCATGAGTCACTAGATATGCAGCGATGAGCTCAACCAAATGAACAGTGCTAGTCGACGTACATCGTTTGTGGGTCAGCCATATTGACCCCTTGTCTTTTGTGGCCTCAAACAACACCGTCAGCTGTTTCAGAAACTGTAATGATGTCATGTCAATATCACATCTATCGGATACAGCAGGCCACCCACGGTAGCGTTATCAACGAGCTGCATGGTTGGTGCAGCTCAAAGCCAGCGTTGATACATACAGCTGACGTAATCGATGTGATTTGGGGACTCAGATATTCATATCTCAGTCCGTGCGGAGGAACGCCGAGTCTATGAGGATCTCGCTAGGATATCACCCAAGTTCACAGAACTGTTTGCGCAGAGAACGAGGCTCGGTGCTCCCATACAATGAAGCATGTCGGCGATGTGCAATTGCGAAATACTCAAGTTTTCGTTCGCTTTCTGCCCGTTCAAGGGCGTCTGTAACGTCGTGATTGTCATGATGATGCTGACAGAGCGGCAAGAGGTCTGTGTGACTGGTTGAGATGGAAGCGTAGTCCGTGCATTCGTTCGATTGGTCTTTGCCATCATCATCTATTCTGTTGTACTACTTACGCACCGTACCTTTCTTTCTTCTTATTACCGAAACTGAGGCACCGTACCCATTCTTCGTCTTCCCGCTGAAGTGCTTTGTTGTGGTCTTGCGCACACGCGGGTTTTAGTGATCTTGACATGGCCCGCCAAGCCGGCTGTCGTAAGTGACAGATTGACTGCGCCGCCAGGAAACATAGTCCAGTCAGCAGCAAGTGCAACGCCTTCATTGTACAGGCTGTAATGGACCCGTTCAACCCCCTGGTCCTCGGTCCTCGCATTCACGACGATACCGTCAACTTGAGCTTGTCATATTTTGCCTGGGTGGGCAATACATTGCATCGAGATCATTGTTTCGCGTCGATAAAAAAAGGCAACTGATAATCGGACGTGCGTACTGGGAATGAGGCAGATGATCCTATAACCTAGCGATGAGGGTAGAGTAGAAACATGTGCACGCGTGCCGGGAGCCTTGAAACTGAACGCACATAGAGCTGACCTGTGCACACACGGGCTGGCGAGTGGGTCGAACTTGGGTATTTAGCGTTGTGTCGGATAGTCGACCATGTGTGTCGTACCAACCAGCAAAGTGGTTGTTGGTAGTCGAAGGTAGCCCAGAGTCCTGACTGGTCCTACCTGACACTCAGTGTCTAGCTCAGCTTGTAGGTGAGCAAAAATTCGTAATGTGAGGAACATGGAACACACATTCACTGGTGTCGACTACAGGCTGCTGACCGTTTACAGCGCCTCCTCACGCACCATCTTTGCACAATCTATTATCGGGTCATGAGAAATCGCGCAGACAATGCGCCTTGAACACGAGTAGTCCAAACCACCTTTTTCAGATCTTGTCCTTTCCTCTCCCAAGTCCGATAAAACGGGAGGAATTTCTTAAACGAATGGTAGAGAGAATAGAGTGCAACAGGTCTGACATGCTGGTACGTGGAACTTGGGATTCGATCCAAGACCCAGCAAGTTGTGCTGCACTTTCAAATGATATAAGATCGAACTGTAAGCGCGGCTCCGAATACAACGGAAGGCGAGTTAAAACTCCGTCCAACTACCGGCCATTGGTTTCTAAAGAATTATCCGGGCAGAATGAGAACTGTCCTCTCCTGCGCTTGTGTCACTCCGACTTCTCTTCACGCTCAAATCTTTGGAGAGAACCTTTGCGAGTCTGTAGTCGGCGTTGAGTGTGAATTGAGGTAGGACTGAATGGTTCGAACTAGGCAGTATACAATGTGCATGAGTACATATCGCCTACCCCATTTTTCCAGAGGACCATGCCAAGCCATTATGACTGCACGCCATGTGGCTGTTGGCGCAAAGATGGATGTCGTTGCCTGTCATGTGCAACCGAAGCATCACTGCATCGCACCAATTCTGGTCCCTCCTTATCTCCGTTGTTTCATAAGACCGTCATGTGTCTTTTTACGGTCTCTACGGAAGCTGCGAGACGTATTCGATATGTGGCTCGCACTGGAAGGCGCTCGTACAATGGGACCTGTTGAACCACTCAAAGGAGCAAACTACGTGCATGTAAAGCAAGAGTGCCTTTGATTCCCAGGTATGCCTGCATCCATTATCCACTACTAGTAGTTCAGCCCATGATGCAGGGTACTAAAGCGATGCATCGCATACATGCGGTTGGGAACGTGTGAACGTAAACGATTTAGTTTCGCTCTTCATTGATTTTAGTTGGTCTGACAACACCGCATTTGGTTTTAGTCTGCACCGATTTCTTATTCCGTATATTCCATTCGCAGTCCTGCATTCCAGTGGAGAGGCATATAAATGCTAAGGAGTTTCTCTCACACCAGCGCTCCCCCTGATTCGTAATCTCTTCGTGGGCATTCAATCATGTCCTCTGATATTCTGCCTGAAGTAGAGTATGATGTGATGCGTAACCAAGTATCGGGTATGGTTACTCAACCATTTGTCAACGGTTTCTCTTATAGAACATTACAGTGTTTGTCGTCACTGCCGTCTCATATGATTATCGTGGGTGGATTTTTATACACTAATTCAAGTGACTGTTGCTATCCTGCTACTGCAGTTCTAAATGCTTCACGGGAGGTGTATCATACTCTTTCCATCGTGTCTATTGGCTTACAATATCCGAGTTCAGACCAAATACATCTGGGTAAGGAATCATAGGCACTTTGCTCAATAAATGGATGTTATTGACTATTTTACAGGGCAGACCTTGGACCTGGGTTTCAACAATATACTTATTCGTGAGTACAGTTTGACATTGTGTGTGCTTCGAACTGCTGACAATTCTACAGGTTCGCTACGTTGGTCTTTTCTGGACTATGTGAGTTGTTTTCTTCCATGTGCAAAGATTTATGAGTGAAACAGTCCGTGTGTTCAGTGTCAATGGCATTTGTATGTGCGAATTTGCAATAGAGGCTGATAAATCTAATCACGACAGTTCAGTCATTGGTTTTTATATTCATGAATCTCCGAACGTCAGTCCCTGCTCTGTACCAGGTTTACCGGCAGGATTCATCATCTACATATTAGGTGTATGCATTGTTGACTTTCAGTAGAATTCAGATTGATCATGGTTCTACAGATGTAAGTTCAATCGTCTTCTACACTGCCCGTATTAATAACAGATCTTTTGAAGGTATAGCAACTTATGTGATGTCTTCATGGGTAGACCCAATATTCCATGGTGCTTCGGATTGCGAGTCATTGTTTCCTTGTCTCCACTTGCCCTGACTGATTTCGCCTTCAGTGGTGATGATCCTACGAGTGTATGCGTTGTGGAAACGATCCAAAATCGTTCTTTACACCCTCCTGGTCATTTATATACCACAGATAATTGTTTCTTTTGTTCTCGTGGGCATCTATCGCAATCCCAATACCGATCTCTCAGGTATGTATCTCTTAATAGACGAAATACATGATAACAATCTCATATTTTCTTTCTCTAGCGCAAAAGTACCAATTGCTCAACTTCCATGCCTGCGAGATTGGATTTGGTACAAATATATCTGTGATCGACCTATACAATGCAATTCCGCGGTTCATTCTCTCTGTTCTGCTTTTGGCCCTTGCCGTCTCTCAAACTTTAAGAGAGTTGGCTTTGATGTACAGAGCCACAAAGCATTGGCAACCAAATAGGTACATAAACCAATTCGCGAGAGACGGTATCATTTATTTCCTCGTGTGCGTCCAATTTCTTTCTTTCCATTCTACACCATCGGTCTCTCCCTCTCTTTACTATGCATGCAGAGCTGACCTACCCGCCTCCACAGGAGTGTGGTCAGATACGTCTTCCAATTCATCCCACCTGGATTAGAAAATGGCGTCACAACAAATATCGGCAATGGGCTGGTTTTCGTAGCAGTGTGTACTATGATGCCTCGGTTCGTCATCAGTGTTCGAGAGCTGTGTGACCGCGATTCCCGCGGCCGCTATATTGGAGGGGTAGACAGTGGGTTTGGTGTGTCCTCGCTTCGCACCAGTGACAGTGACACCATGTCTATGTCCGCGCTTATGTTTGCAAGCAACGAGCCAGAGCAGGGTCAGGATGTGGGGAGGTGAGTTTCATTCAACTAGAGGCTACGAACTGCAATTCTGAACATGGATCAGATCGTGATGGCGGCTTCGCGCAGATCTCGAAAGTCTAATGACACTCAAAATGAACCAACGTTTCTTGGAAGTGGAAACAGGTGTGCTTTGTCTACAGTAGAACACCGGATTGGCAATGGAAGAGATAGCCATCCTCGGCTCGTGTGATGATTTGATATGCGAGCTTGTATTCGTGAGCTTAGAGCACGTCTGACACAGTGCATGTGGAAGTGTCTCACAGATCAGATGATGAATATAACCCCAGGAGAGGAAGAAGAAACGTCGTCAAAGGGGTCAGAGAACGACAAGGACGAGACAAGGGAATATGGCGATGGAAGGAGACAGACGCCTGCTGCGCCATCGCTGATCTCGAAGCTGACAACTGCGGTGTGGCGGGGTACTACCAGCCAGAGTTCGATGGATGGTCAGAACATGCCGTCGTTCCCGCCACCGTTTTCAGACCGACAATCGCCCACGTCGCCTCCCGAGGAGAGAGTGAGCAAGGAGTCGTCCTAGGAAACGACCTCGTCCATGTTGTCTTCGCAGGGGAGTTTGTGAAAGTATGCTGGCAAGCTCAAGGGCCCGGACACACTGGTCACCGCCTTTGCCGGGGTGCGCACCAGCTGGCATGCCAAGGTGCTCGACACGCGGCGAGTGTGGAAAGCAAGTAATGCATCTGTGTCATCGGCGCCCATAAGTACTGGCTCACCGATTCCTCCGATGAGTGGCTGGTCGGGTATGGAGGGTATAGGCCATCAAAAGGGCGGAAGCGAAGACCCCAACTTCGGCCTGCCTTTTTCCGGAACCCTCGTTGATCCATGGTACTGGCACTTGTCTGGCTTCCCTGGCGTTCCAACCCTTTCTCACCATTCGACCAAGAACGTGTCTCGCCCGCTCATGCCTAGTTGACGTGATTGCATCATGATGAAGTCCTCCATCACACCAGCCTCTGTATTATTCTCCGGCGCGTCCAGAAGGCGCGACGCCTAAACACCGCCGTGGACGATGGACCGACGTATTATCGACACGCAAGAAAATGCATGGAATAAAACAAGAATCGGTGTCCTCTGCATCCTCTCTCTCTCGGAAGCGCCGAACCGATCGCCGTACGCATATGCAAGGAACGCCCATGGGACGGGTCTAGGCTCGGGTCACGATTCAGACAAGTCCACCCGAGTCGTAAAGTGCCACTCAATCGGAGGGCGGTGTCGTCCATGGCATTGGCCTCGGACGATCCGAATGAGACCCGGTCCAGGAACGGCTGGCGTGAGCGGCGTACGCGGAGTGGGTGGAGACATAATGGTGGTAGGCGAGTCAAATCCTGTCATGGCTGTCGTTGCCCCTATACCTATCCCTGTCGTGGTCGTATTCAAAGTGCTGTCATCGTTGCCGACTCATGTTGCCCAAAGTGTTTCTATCTCCTCCCTGTCGTTTCCACTTCGTCTGCTCTTGCATTTCCATTCGACAACGGATGTCCCGTACTCGGTCCACCCGGAGATGTATTCTAAGGTCAATGTGGCGATTATATCGACCTGAGCGAGATCAGCATTGTTCCCCTCCCACTCGAACCACCCCCCAAGGTCGACTCCTCTTACGCAAAAGACATGGCTATGACAAGGGACACGCCAACGATAGGGAAAGTGGCGCGGAAACGTTGACCTCGGAGTCAGAAGAATCAACGTATTCGATTGAGCGAACGCCGTCGGGAAAGTTGTCAAACTTGCGGTCGAAACGATACGTGACACCACGGCCAGTGGGAAGCCTAAACTTGCGTTCTCGAGCGACGGACGCGAGTGTTGAACAGTGTACTCCGAGTCCGAATCACACGCGCTTGAGTTTGGCACCTAAGTGGCCCACGAGTACGAGCCGGGGATGACAACGCCCAAGATGGAGGATTGGAGTCCTGGTTACGTTGGACTTAGCCTCGTCGGCCAAGGTGGAGAGGAAGACGTTGAGACAAACGTGCTATCGGGGACTTCGCCTTCTTGTTTCATACCCCTGAGAATCCGGATGGCACAGAAACATGCGAGGAATGGGCCATCGCTTTGGAAATTGCAACAGCCAGTAGCGTAGAGGATGTCAAGCTCTTGTCGATAGGCCCGTTCTTGCACCCCCCTTGTTTCTGACCAGTGGCGATGCGGTGGCCCACCAATCGGAGGTGCGACTGTATCTGCAGAGAAGTCCCAGGGACGCGCTCAGGTAAATGGAAAGATGTACTGCCAGTGGCAAGGTCAGTGCCACCTCCGACTACCATCCATCACGACGACTGTTCAGAGCATTTTGAGATCAATGATAACAAGCAATATGTTGCTGGATATGGATCTTTCCGTGAAGTTCTGGATGGGGCCTACGCGATAGGGGGCGCCATCCTTGCACGGTCTAAGTGAGCTGTGACCAGCCACATACCCATGCCATACACCACGGCAGGTCAACCTTTGCTTGCTGATGAACTAGTACCCCAACTGGATGAACAGATAACTTCCAGTCTACTGAAAGGGATGAGACTCTCCACGACAGCGAATGTCAAGTGGCGTACATGAAGCGTCCGTTATTCGTGATAAAGTGCAGTAGAACAGTACACATTCAAATTCTTCGAGCCGCTCTTCATTCACCTCAACGCGCATGCTTGCGCCTCCTTTGTGGCTGACCAGTAGCAACGGGGTGGCCTATCTTGACACCATGCATCTCTGATTACCTCGCCTGATGTACCGATAGGACGGGACGGGCGCGACTGTGTCTGCTGAGGAGTAATTGTCTACCAGGCACCCACCAAGTCCGGGCAGGCCCCAGGGACGCATTCAAGTAAATGGGAGGCTGCACTGGCAGGGTAAGTGTCACTTTCGACTGCCCTCCATCACGACGGCTATTCAGAGCATGTCGAAATCAATGATAGCGCGCAATGTGCTATTGGATATGGATCTTTCCGTGAAGTTTTTGGTGGGTCACGCGGTCCTACGCGATAGAGGTGCATAGCATTCTTTACTCTCAAAAAGGAAATGGAGCACTCGCGATCAGTCTGTCCGAAAGGTAACTTGTCTACTCCAATTCAATTATGTGTAATACTAAGATCCATTTCTGAGGCTATCGCAACATATCCGTGATGTACCGCATGATGAAGCAGATTACGGAGGAGTTGGTGTGTGAAAGCTTCACCAGTCGGAATATCCACGCAAATTCTCAAATAACTGAGTCGCGCTTGTTGACTCACTCAAGCCTGGGTGGGCTTCAACTGACGGCGATGTTTCTGTGCCTTACATACACAGGTTGATGCTGTAGCGGCTTATCTCGAGCTTGATGACCCCTCGGCTCTGATTGTAACCGCGGACCGATTACTTGGGTAAGATCTTGGCTTCACTATTTGGGGGTAAGTCGAGGCACAACTATTTTCGTCACGTGTATGGTGGTCCCCATTTTTCACGAGTAGCTTCTCGCACTGAGTACTGATCCTTGCCGGTCCGTTCTGCTACAAATGTGACCTCAAGAAATATTTGCAAGCACCTGAGCGCGAACTGGTTTGAACAACGCGCAGTTGGTGCAAGAAAAGGTTAACGTAGCAGTGCTGGCGCGACGCGTATTGTACGTCATCTTTTTTAAAAAGTTCCCGTAAATGCGCTCGCTTTAAGTTTGACATAAATACCGTGGCATCCACCGAACGGACTCAGTGCAGTCACCGTCGTCGCACCAACATCTTCTTCTGCAATCTTTGCTTTCAAGGACGTTCTCCCTAATGTCTTCCGACTCGGACTTGTCATCCATGGTGCAATCCCTCATTATGGGGAACTATGCGTCTGGTATGGTTACTCTATCTTGTGCTGAGGACTGATTGATATTCCGGTCAATGCAGTTTTTATAGTCACCGCTATCTCATACGATTATCGTGAGTGACATTGAATTTAGTTTGTCGCGTTAGAATGACATGATCTCCGATGCAGTCCTGAACATTTCGCGAGAAGTACATGGCTTCCTCATTTATCGTTTTCTGGCTAACAATGTTCATTGGAAGGTGGAATATGTTTGGGTAGTCGGCTTGTCACAATCATTTGTGTGTTCGGCTCAACATCTCACAGTGTAAACCGTGGACTTGGGTCTCAACGATATACGTGGTGGTGTGTATAAATTAGCTACGTATGGAATGCGAGCTGACGACTCCGTACTAGGTTCGCTATATCGGTTTTTCCTGGGTCATGTGAGTTCATTGCATACATCACAAGCCATCCGTTGACATGACGTTCGTATGTAAGCCTTAATGGCCTTTGTACGTCCAGATTCAAACTGCCGCCATGTTAATCAAGTTGATCATAACATTCGCAGATACTGGTGGCTATATCAGTGACCCTCCCAATGTCGGCTTTTCCTACACATGCTACCATTGATGCTCATCCTTGTTAGGTGTATGTGCCTGTCAATTGCCGAAAGGATTCTATGTGACAATTTCCCAGATGTAAGTTCATCATTTCCACTTTTCGAAGCTGTCGGTTTGAAACCTGCATTTTCGAAGGTGTTGCAACATACCTGCTAGCCCTGTGGGAGTTTCCCATCTTCCTTTATGCATCCGATCGTGAGTTGCAGCCTTGCCGATCCCATTTCCGCAAGTGAGATTTCAAGTATAGTGGTGATGATTCTGCGTGTGTATGCACTGTGGCAACAATCCAAAACAATCCTCTACGTGCTCCTAGTCATTTATATACCCCAGGTTATTGTTAACTTTGTCCTTCTTGGCGTATACAACAATCCAAATACCGATTTTTCAGGTAGGTCTTCGGGTGAGCTCGGCCACATTTTTGGTAATCAGATATTTTTTTGACAGCCCAAAGCTCTCAATTTATGGATTTTCATGGTTGCATCATAACATTCAACAATATACCACCCAATGTGGGCTTGTATGACGCGATCCCGCGCTTTGTCCTTGCAGCTATTCTTTTAGCTCTTGCCGTCGGTAAATCCCTACAGGAGTCCTTTTCAATGTACAAGGCTACCAGGCGATGGCAACCAAACCGGTACATTGGTCAATTTGCGAGGGATGGTATCATCTATTTCCTTGTGTGAGTGGCGTCTCGTCTCTTTGTCACGTTCATCGTGCCCTCGTCTCATGTCACAACAATCAAAGCTGATGCCCACACTTTCCATCTCTCCAGAAACGTGCTCCTGGATATCGTGACGTTACTTCCGGGAGGGGACAACGCGCAGCTCTTTGTGACCTCGCTGTGCTACGTTGCTATCGGCCCCATGATGCCCCGGTTCATCATCAGCGTGCGCGAGATGTATGGCGCCGACGCCAAGGGTCGCGTTGGGATGGATACTGGGTTTGGCGTGGTGTCTAACCCTACTGGGGATACCGACACGATGATCATGTCTGCAATGGCATTCGCGGATGTGCCTGGGCCCGAGGGCGCAGAGGGTCAAGGTCGTGCTAGCATGGAGGATCCGGAGAAACAGACAAGGCAGAGAGACCTCGGGCCAGCGGACACATCAGAGGGGATCCAAGAGGTGATGATCAACAGTACACCCAATCAGGTGTAACATTCTCACATTTGCGGACCCATGCGATGGATTTGAATGTCCAAAAAGCACAACGCTTCGGTATGTATGTAACTAGTATCGCATGAAAAGAACAAAAGGCAACAATCAGGAGATGATGCACGAGGCTTGAATCAATACATTACCGTAGTACTTTCCCTCCAAGGGGTATGTATTCCGGACCTTGGAGATGCGACTATCACATGCTTCACGCGGCGCACGCAGAGCGGACTCGGAGCAACCAGCCAAGCGGGTATGTATCCCCGGTTTATAGATATCATACTCTGACGACGCACAAAAGGCCACGAGGGGCTCAGATTATTCTGGAATCTAGGGTCTATTCTCATGTCCGACTTCTTGGCATCACGCACATTACCAAAAGCCGATGGGGACCAATGTGCACCGCTCGAATCACAAGATTCAACTAGCACCAAAGCTGTCGGTCTTTCTGATCTACCGTACGGTCAGCCCCTAGGAAAAAGTGGCGCATCAAGATGGTTCCAATCATTCATTGATCGTATCATGGCACCCGAGGTCATCTGAACCCTGAACAGATAGCAACCGGTTGCGCGCTATCCTTCAAGTTCTCCCGAGACACAAGTAGATATATATGCCGCGGATATATCTAAATGAGATCATGTAATTTCCCATCTTCATTCGCACTACTTCCATTGGCGTTTTTTCAGGCTTGTCCAGACAGACGCCTTGCGTACTCGATCAATGCCCTAGATAATGCCACGTCATCAGCCCATTCATTCTATGCAAACCACGATATCAAGAGACAGAGCAAGAAAAAGTTCTCACCGAACGGGACGGCCAGACATGCCCTTTTCTTGGTATAAGAGAGGTCGGGTGAGCTATCAAGCGTGCCACACGCGTCAGCACTCTTGCTCAAAAGTAATCTTGAACACGTTACCTCCATCGAGCCGGCCATATCGAGATGCGCCCATTGCACCGCAGGCTTCTCCTCGCCCTCTGTAGGTTCAATGCCATCCACGAATGCCTTGAGGAAGAGCGCCGCTGTGCAGGATCCGGCAGGCTTTCCGCCCAACTAGAAAGTGCGTAAACGATCGCAATGCCTATCACCAGTCGTGGAACGGGGAGGACGGACATACATTACAAAGGTCGGCGTTAGAGGAGTAGATCTGTGGACCGTAGTCCTCGTTCAGGGGCATACGCCAGAATCGGTCATACTCCGTTTCGCCGGCAGCGTGGAGTTTTTCCCAAAGTTCGTCAGACGTCTACGGATTATGAGACCTTAATGTTAACGCTCCCGGAATAAGTCAGACGAAAAACGCACAGAAAAGACACCAGTATAAAGTTCGCCAAGCGCAATGTCCATGGCCCTAGAATCCATTTAACCATTACAGTCGGTCTCGATATAGGTGATAAACATACCCAGTCAACGTGGCAACATCTATGACGGTGTGTGGCTTGAATTCACTCGAGGCATAGTAGAGTGCATCTTGGAAAGGTAAATAAGACATTATTCGTGCGTGCCGATTAATCTTACCCGCGAGGATCAATCTGCCCTCGGCATCAGTGTTGTCGATCTCGACAGATTTGCCGTTCATGGCATAGACACTAAAAGAAGATGATGTCGATTAATGACGTTAGCTACGAGACCACCCACATGTCTCCTGGTTTATTCGCGCTGGGACCCGGCATATTTTCACAGAGAGGTGTGAGCGCTACAACGTTGATCCTACAAACATTAACTGATCTGAACGACAGGTGACGAAAAACTTACGGCAACTTGAGTTGAGCAATCGCCCACACAGTGGAAAAGACGGCAGCGGCACCGCCTATTGTCAAGCTTGTAACCTCGCCATCAACATTTCAAAAAGATCTTACCCATATCAGCTCGCATGTCTTTCATCCCCTGAATGCGAATAGTTATGTCTGATCAAGAGATTGAGTACGATGACGCACTGCGCCAGGCTTGAGGCTGATGCCCCCAGAATCGAACGTGATCCCTTTACCAACAAGGGCGAGGGGTTGATCGCTAGCATTAGCAGCCCCTTTGTAGTGACTAGAATAGTGAAAAAATGTCAGGCAGAGTCCATGAAATAAAGAAAAACATGTACATTTCAAGGAACTTGGCAGGTTCGTCTGTGCCCTTGGTCACGGAAAGGAAAGTTCGCTATACGCCGCATAAAACAGTCATACAGCGGTGATCCAGTACAAGGCCTACCATTCCCTTCTTAGCAGCCCATTCTAGTAACGGTTTTAGTTAGATACACATGATAAAACGCATCGTATACCTTCGTCATGAACGATGACTTGGCATGTTTCAAAAGGCCCAAGCATCTCTTTAGCTAATTCAGTGAATCTCTGATAAAGGTATTACACTAAACTCTAGAGTCTTGTTCTTGGGCTTACCAGAGGGGTCAAGATGTTAGCAGGCCACTCCATGAGCTGAGAAATGTGCGTGAGTAGGAGAAAGATTTCTAAACATGGATCGCCCACAGTGCGAGACAGGTTCTGAGCATCAGAGTAAATGACACCACGTTTCCAGTCCTCGGACTCGGTCTTGGGTACGATCTTGGCCTCGGGGAGTGGATGTTTTAGTTTGCGGAGATCGAAGCGCGACGGTGTGTCTGTCTTGAGCGTGAATTCGAATCTTGCCAAGTGGGCAGCGACAGCTGCTTGACATGAGATAAAACAAACATGCAATCTTAAAGAAGCTTACCTGCAGCGTGTGGATCCACAGAAGTATCGATGACTACTTCGGAGAGCCCCTCGGCAATGCCTTTGATACTCTTCACACCACCCCCAACTGCCTTGCGAACGGTCTCGCGAAGCGCGTCGCCCTTTTTGGCCTCATGCTCTTCCCCGAGCGACACGAGTGCGGTGACACCGGTTGTGCCGTCAGCATCATAAAAGAGGTGGGAGGTGCCCACTTTGGCTGGTTTCCTCAGCTGGGGGACGCGCGACCACAACGGGGCGACGTTTGCAGCGGGTTTTTTTGGGTTGAAGGGAACGATGTAGGCTTTGGATGACATCGATCGGACAGCTGCTGATGCGTACCGCTGGCTTGTTCTGGTCAGTGCATGCAGCCTCATATGTACCATCGGTCGGGTTTCGGATGCCTCAAGTCGAAAAGGATCTAGAACGCGTGCGAATGAAAAACACTCAGACAAGACACAAATATGGAAATATACCATCAACCACGTTTTTATGTAGTCGCCATATCCATGTCACACTAATCATTTTTGAGCTGGAAGATCGCTGGAGCCCACGACATTCGGAGACCCTAAGCGCAGCGTAGCGACATTTCAAGAGGAGAGAAAGGCGTGCAGAGACACAGGTCATCACATTTCAACACCAGCAGACATCCAGTAGCTGCTGAGAATGCGCCACTTGTATGAACCACGTTTCATGTATCAGTAAAGTGCGCTGACCAAATCATGCAATGCTTTAATCATCTAGTCTGGTGCGAGTCTTCTATCCTTTCTTGTCCACTCACTCATGGGAGGAATGCACCTATTCTGCATCCGCTGAACACGCTTGTAATGTAAATTGGTTAAGAGAGATTTCGACCAGTTTGTGAGTTCTAAATGGCTGAGTACACTGGAATTGCATTGCTGTCTCTTTTGTTCGCGCTGACCTGAAAACAAAAGGACGAAACTCGTTCAAAACCCGTTTCAAAAGCTGACTCGGCCACTTCGAAAGGTCGAGACTGGTCTTATCTTATCTGATAACGCCTTCAACTCTGCCACACTCACTGGTCGCTTGCGACGCTTTGACATTGCGAGCCACAGAACGATATTACACAATAAGCGACGGTGGGCATCTGTGTGCAGCTTTGATCGTGTTATTCCACTTCAGCGGCGGTCCGACTTCTTATTGTCCACCATAACCAGAGCCACGTCACATCGTATTGCTGTCCACTGTGGATGCAATGTGGAGGGTCAGTCAGCCTTTATAAACACCACGCGATCACGAATATATGGTGCACCCGTTAGGCCTTCTAGTATACAACATACCTCCTACCGCCACTACACGCTCACTGCACGACATGTACGATGCATCAGGCGAACTACACAACATGCACGACAAACCTCTCCGGGGCACCTCGCCTCTGATAACGCCACTTCTAAATGCCACTCGTGGGTTGTGCAGGACGAACTCATACGCGTCCATCGACACCATCCTCCCTACAAACGGAAAGGGAGTTCGTCGATGCATAACCGAAATAGCGGAAAGCTTGAAACAAAAGTACACGAGGAAGAGGAAACAGAATCCCTGCGAAGAGGATGATCCTAACCATGATCGCCCTTCTAATTCGAAGGCTCGTCTCAAGGGTGATAAGCACCAGCGGAAGTTTACTGCTCTATTACGAGACCAGCATCACCTGCCCGGGAACGCGGTTTGCACCGCGAATCAGCTTTACGGCGACGTTCTTTCTGAAGGACATATACCACCAATGCATCTACTTCGCAATTCGGATCCTGTTTTCGGCCATCATATACCTAAAGAAGACGACAGATTCCCGGAAAAATGTTTCCATGTTAAGAGCTTGTCTCCAAAGACCACAAGGGCTACAATCAAAGATGTCAAGCTCGATGTCAGGCCATCCACGTCTGACCTGACTATCTGGGATGGCTTATACGAGTAAGTATTTTTTGCCCTTTTAGCATTGATTAACTGACGTGGATCAAAGTGCATACCATCTGTTTCAATGTTGCGTTCTTCTCCAATGTACTGCCTACCCGTATAACAGCATCTGTATTCCGGATATTCGTCACTTTGAAATGGATTGTTACACGCACCCTCCGCGACCGTTCCGTTACATTCGATCGCCTGTCCTTCAAGCCAGCTACAAGGCTACTTCTCTTCAGTGGGCCAGCGGGAAGCCTAATGTAGATCTCACCAAAGGTGTCCGCATGGATGGAATTTGGCGCATGTTCCGAAATGCTGATGGGACATGGGGCTGGTATAAGAATGCGTTTGTCCCTTTTTCACCTCGGTTGTTTGACAAGATGGATTATCGCGAATTCAAGTTGGTTAGCCGATTGTGGGTGGAGGAAAGTTGTATTGAGAGCGATTCGAGATTTGGTATATCGATGTTACTCCGTGATGTGGATATGAAGTAAGATGGGTTCAATTATTCCTTTCTTCTGTACCTATATTATACTAGTCGTAAGAGTAAAAAGATTTGGTGTTCAACCCGTGTGGAGCTCAAACAGCACTAAGAGTGAATAACGACGAAGTGCACATGAAGAACATGCTCACATACACACCAGGTCTGCGAAGGATACGCGCAGTCATGATGGTTACG
>JBBPTS010000176.1:6073-19314 GCA_038094235.1 Fistulinella staudtii | reverse complement strand
CTATGCCTGGCCATGCATGTCGTTTGTATTGTCATTTTTTTTGTTGTCGGGATTCTCTACGAACGCGCTCTTCTTTTTGGTCATGTTATCAATCGTGCCTGGTGTGAATTGTCAATCTATGGCGTGCGGGGTAGTTAAACTTGACTCAGAGGTCATACGTGGCGGAGTTTCAATATAGCAACCGAGCACGACGATGATGTCGACGCCCGATACCAAACCACTTCGAAAGCAGAGACCAAAAGAACCCAAAATGCCCACTTCCACCGGCACCGAACGACTCAAGATCGTCGTCCGCCGTCTCCCCCCGAACCTCCCCGAAGACATCTTTTGGCAGAGCGTCCAACCGTGGGTGACCGACGACACCGTCATCTGGAAGACCTTTTGCGCAGGCAAGTTGCGTACGAAACGGTACATGTCGCGTCCATGTCCGTTCCTCCAAGGCCGTGCTGACGAACCCAGATTGAACAAGCAAGGGATCCCATCGCGCGCATACATTGTGTTCAAGACCGAGGCACTCGTGGCCCACTTCAGTCACGAGTACGATGGGCACGTCTTTCGGGACAAGGCAGGTGAGGTTGAGCATCGTGGGTCTGTCCAGAACCGGCCTGATGCGCGTATGATCAGGCAATGCATCGTGCGCCATTGTGGAATTCGCGCCGTTCCCAAAAGTACCGACGGAAAAGAAAAAGGCGGATGCGAGGAACAATACGATCGATAAAGGCAACCCCCTCTCTTTTTCGATCCGTGTGACGCTGATATCGGACAGACGAGGACTATATCTCGTTTTGCGACTCTCTCAAGCACGTGCCCAAGACGGAGTCGGTGACGCTGGATGCATTGAGTACGTGGTGTGGTGGTTGCGTGTGTGTCGATCTGACGCGGTGCAGTCGCCGCTTCTCAGCCGCCCCCTGCACCAACGACGACGCCACTTCTCGAAGCGCTCAAAGCGGACAGGTCGGCTCAAAGGGACAAGGAAGCCATTCTTCGCAATCACACGCATTACAAGGACGCCACCGCAAGCATCGCTGCGTCGAAAAAGGAAGAGGCAAAGAAGAAAGCGGCCGTGCAGGCCGCCAAACAACAACAACAGCAACAGCAACAGCCAGAAGCCCCGGCGCCGCTGAGCAAGAAAGCCAAAAAGGCAGCGGCGGCAGCGGCTGTCGCGCACAAGGCATCTCAGGTACAGGACGGACAGGGCTCGTCGAGTGCCGGCAAGGGTCAGGTCCCTGCCACGGCACCATCGACGTCGACTGTCAAACCGTCTCTCCCAGTGACCATTGTCGCACCGCCATCTCGACAGCGGGCTCCCAAGGAAACACAAGGGCGTTCACACCTGGCCAAAGGTGACGTCGCGATACCAGCGCCGGCGCCCACACCGTTGCCCACATCGCCGACGGTACCTACGCCTGTGCATGCGGGTACGGAGGGGGCGCTGGGTTCGCCTGTTGGTTCAACACACCATGGTCCACGCGGAAAAGGGCGGCCTGTGATTGGGCTGGGCCGGCACTTTGAAGCAGCACTGAATGGCGCTGGGGTCGCTGTCGCGCCGGGTTCCAGTGGTGAGCGCAAGAAACGGGACAAGGGGGCCGAGTCCGGGGCGGGTCAACAGCGGGGGGACGTGCACAAGGCGCAGGCTGCAGCGGTGCCGAGTATCTTGCAGCGTCCAGATATGGGTGGTGGGCTGGAGCCTGTGGCAGTTGTGCAGCGGGCACCATCGCCAGGTGGTCTTGCAGGCCAAGGGCATGGGGAAGGTGCTGGTACCGTGAGAGGGAGCAGGAGGGGCAGAGGCAGGGGCAGAGGTGGACATCGAGGCGGATAGGATTGGTGCAAGGTATATCTACTCGTATCGTGATGGAGTGGGCGAGATCGCGTATGACTTGCTCCTCCATTAGGTACATTTGGTGGCATCTGCTCGTTGCGATGCACGGCCATGAGAGAGCCCCTTTTGAAACAGTCGTTTCCCCACATCGTTTAACCGGATTCACTTGGCATTGGTCCCTCATGATGATGCATGTCCTTGACTACCACTCACACGCCGCCATGGAGCCCAACATGCGCTCATTTCATTCTACCCACAACAAAATGGAAGGGGTAAACCGTAGCAGAGGCCAACAATTAGGGATAAATAAAAAAGAGAAGCAAGACAATCAGTACATGACGTCAGGGTATCCTTGTTGGGTGTATGGTAAGATCTAAATCATCGACACGCTCATGCGTATTTCGCCTACCTCGTCAAGGAAAGAGAAAAAACCTGCTCAAGCAAAAGCACATCCATTACACAGCGACCCGGAACAAACCGCCGACGTGTCCACCAGAAACACCAACCCAGAGAATGAACGAAGCGACACCAAGATCGAAACGATGGGGGAACGGAGATGAAAATATTTTTTTTTCGGGAGCGCAAAGAGAACAAGGAAGTGCGCGACAATCAGAGGAGCGAAGCGCCGATAAAGACGGCGACAAGGCCGACAAAGCCAGTGGCGATAATAGGCTTGGCAGCGCCACTTGATGAAGTCGCCGAGGGCGATGCAGAGGGCGACGAGGAAGTGGATGAGGCAGACGAAGACGAAGACGAGGATGAGGAAGACGACGTCGTCATCGTCGACATCGTTGAGAGCGTTGACGCCGAACCGGTGCTCGCAGCCGAACTTGAGCTCGCAGCGGAAGCCGTGCTCGTGGGACCAATGGGTGCCGTCGACTGACCATCGATTGCGTCTTGCTCGGTCGAGTTGAAGCTACCGGTCATGCCACTCATACTGCACCGATCGAGCGCACAAAGTCCACGCAAAAAAAAAAAAAAAAAAAGGCAGGTAACATCAGCACGGGACTTGAACGCAGAAGCGAGCTGCGTACGTGAACTTTGCCGAAAAGGCCTCTTGGGGATACTGCGCGTTGGTCGCATCCTTGAGCGAGTCCGATGTGGCACGGATGAAGCTATAGAACGTGTTTATGAGCGTCGTGTCTTTTTTCTTTAAAAAAAAAAAAAATTACTATTGACCGCTATTCCCACCAATCTGGGCGTTGGGAGTGAACGTGACACTGTTCACACTAGCAGCGTTCACATCAGTTGCAATTGTCTGAACCATGATCTAAAAGAGGGTCGTTTGTGAGAAGACAAACAAGCGACATCGCCAAGACATACTTGTTCGTCGGCATTTCCAACAAAGACGGCGAGCGACATAGTCCCCCACTGTTGGAGGGTTGGCGGGTTTCCGTCGTCTTGCCAGTTCACCGTCACGGACGAACCAGCTTGAAAGGTGGTCGAAGAGACTGGGTTAGTGATCTATATTAACAAGAGCAGCTCAGCGTCGTGCAACACGTCGGCCAGTCCAAACACGCACGTAAACGTTTGCCAACGCCGAAGCGGCCAAAGCGAGAGAAACGATAGAAGAGCTGAACATTCTCAAAGGCAATGAATGTGGTGGAAATGAGTGTGGGTGGTGGAGTAGCAAAAAGACTACGGCGATGGTGGGGGCAGGTAGTTAAGGGTGGGGAAACAAGAGAGGGCGATGTCTTAAGACTGTGGGAGTCTAAACGTCGTCGACGGAGTTCAAACTGTTGACGGCAGAATATGAGTATGTTCCTGAACTCCTTGGAAAGCGTCGGAAATTGATCCGTTGGACACATCCGATTCACATGGTACACATCGTCGGGTCGAATCGGCATCCCGTAAAAAGACAAGAGGAAATATAGTTTTATTCGTTCAACGACCGGGGGTACTAGGGCCATCAGGCAAGAGTCAACTTGAATCATTGGAATGAATAGTGCCTACGCGTGGGTTTAATGAATTCAACCAGCAACATCAAACACGGTGCGCACGACATGGTCCGCTTTGCGACCGGTATGCTTGAGCAACCCAATGTAATCGAGCTCGTGCAGTGAGCGCATGAAGCGCGCCTGCGTTTCCGTCTGCCATTGTCCAAGCGCTTCCTCGTTCTCCTCGGCGTAGGTCCGATCCTCCTCTGCCTGCCGTTGCTTTCCCTTCTTCGGGCTGGGAGTACGTACGGGAACCGATTCATTGGACCTTACGTGTCGCTTCTGCGCCTCAAGAACGACCGTGAACGATTCGAACCAGTCGAATACGTTGATCATTTTCCCACCCTCCAGGTATCGCCAGAATAGAATACTTGTGTCGGGCAACGTCTGAAGCATTTCTTCGTCGTCTCCGTCGACATCGTTATCCGCCATGGGTTCCTCGCCGTAAGATTTTGGATACAGCAAACCAGAGAATATCGAAGCCCGCAAAGACGGATTGATTAGCTGTTAGGATTTTAAACGAACGAGGAGGGAAGAGAAGCGCTCTATCGCCCGTACCTCCGAGGGAAAGGCTGTGGAACCGGTACACCATATATCCCACAGTGGTAGTTCTTCCAAGGTGACAAGACGATGTCTGGGACAGGCACACGTATCAGCACTAACTGACTGCGAGGTGTCGTGCGACCAATACCCACCGGAAATATTCAAGTAACCAGTCTCCAACCGTTTCTGCCACTTCGCATGGTTCACTATTCTGACTTGTCCGAACTGAACGGGCCGCACTAATCCGCGATATAACTTTTCGTTCCGTACCTCGTACCTGGGCAGGAACACTGTCAAAGAAATCACCTAGATTTGACAAGAGGTCATCCAATTGATTTGCTTGCAATCGTCTGGAATGCAACATGTTATCCGCTGGTGCTACCTGACCGATACCACCAACTTACTGGACTAGGTTGCACACATGTCTATAAGAGGTTCCAAGACGACCTCTCAAGACGGCACACATCATCTCGGGAAGGGTTTTCTCGCCCTTATGACCAAGTGACGCCAGAAAACGTTGTACGACAAGGAATAATCGAAAAGACACCCGCATTAGTTTCGCCTTTTCCTGAAAGCTTACTCGGGCGGCTCGGACGATCGCAAGCAGCTCGTCTACACTGCTGGCGAACCAGCCAGTAGAATGATCTGGAACCAGGGGTGAACTCTGCACTCGAGCAAGAGCGCAGTCCACAAATCGAGTAGCGTCGCGCTTAGTCAGGTCCTTGGACTTTAAACTTTCATCGGTAAGGAACACAGTGAGGGGTTCTTCAACGTGTTTCATATAAGCAAGCTAAACCATGATTAAATACAGAACCGCGGGAAGGTAGCAACGATCATTACCTGGAGGATGGACACCAAACCGTCCAAAGACGGTGAATGTCTTCCAAAGAAGTCAAGAAGAAATTCTATCGTCGCTGGTCCAATTATAAGATCGGGATCGAATTCGACGTCAAAAAACGTCTGGCCAAAAACTCAAGCTGGGGAGTGAGGCACACGTAGAGCACTGTACCTCGAGTAGAATATCGTGTAGAATTTCTTGGCTTGTCGAGAACGAGCAACTTCGGATTTGCAAGCGAGACAAAGTCGTTCGGGGATAAGTAGCGTGGATATACGATGGTGTTGGGGGAGAGGTCAATGAAAGAACAAACACAAGGGGGAGTCGAGGAACTACGAAGCTAGCAGACGATATTAAGCATTACATACCGAGTCAGAACAAGGGCCAAGTACCTGGTGATTTCAAAGAGGTCCTGCACGACAACGGGGTCGAACTGCTCGAAACCGTGTAGAATCACGACTAGACGAGTCGCGTCACTGTCTGGTCCTGATGAGCCTTGTCAGTGTCAACACGAGTATGCTTTCAGTGCTCGTCACCTCTCGATTCACGGATCGCATCAAACCATATTTGAAGGAGGTGAATATCTGCTGTGGACAAGGATGACGCGGGCTTTCGTTTGACCGACTCTGGAAACGCGTTGGATGGGCAGCTCAAAGAAGCTATTCGCACATGCCTAACTCCTCTGTTTTATTGATGAAGCCGGTAATAAGCGTCTTGATTGTTGACGGGAGATTTGGGCAGTCGTGCGGAAAGATATGAGTGACGATGTGGGTGCCAGCGCTATCGCCAAAGAGGCCATCCTGCCCTTCTGTTTCAAGACGAGCCGAGATCTGGTCGAATATGGATGAAGCCCCAAAGACTAGCGTTCTATTGAGCCCCCATGTTCACGTTGTCGTGGCATGCGTACCTGTCACTGGGATGACAGGCAGTTCCGGATACGGCAGACCTGGTAGCGTATCCGCATAGGCCTTGTTGACCAACTCTGCCACTCTATTTACAATCGGTACATGGAGAGCGTGGATCAATTCCTTGTCTCGGGTCAGTATATGCTTTTGCAGGCTGCTCGAGATATACTTGGACCCGCTGTAGACATTTTGACCAGGCTGTTTTATATGCAGCCAAGCGTAGTCGGTATCCGTTTAGAAGATCTCTGTCTGGGAACAACGTATAGGCTTCGGTATCTTGTGCGTCCGATGCTGCCCGGCTTTTACCTGGTCCTTGATATGGGATGTAAACGCTCGTCTGTTGGTTCAGATTAGCTGCCAGATCATCAAGTATTTAGACAAACCTGATGAGCGTCGTCCAGGCTAATTTCGAGAACCATTCGAGTGATGGTTGTGAACGAGGTGTTCAACAAGCCTACCCTAAACGACCATCAAACGCGTCGCGTCGCGCTTGTCTCTCTCCACAGCGATGTCATCACCACCGCGCGTCGACTTTCCAACGTCTGACATTGACGATGCCGACATGCAACCGCCTCCACCGTCCAGCACACCGCGGCTGTTCTTCCCGGGGAGCGATCCTGCCACCCCGATGGCAAAGCGTATTGCCAGCTTCACCCCGCTTGCAACGCCCAAAAATCGCAGAGGCGATATACACTCGTCGCTCACGTCTACCACCCCCCGTCGCGTGGCCCGGCGAGCGTACCAAAATGATGTGCTCAGCGACAATCCCAACTCCGATGGGACCCATTTATCCATCCCTCCCTCATCGGTTCCCAACCTCTCCGCACCTGCTGTTCCGACAGACGAACCAGATGAGATACGCGCGATATGGGGGACGACAGTCAACTTGGCCGAGACGATGAAGCTCTTTCGAGAGTTCCTTCGCGGATTCAAGCCCAAGTATCGCGCGCTATACGATCGCGAGCAAAACATACGTACTGTTGCGTTCGAGTCTCCAGAGGAAGCAGAAGCAGTGTTTTATGAAGACCAGCTACGGATCATGCGTCAGACTGGGCAGACAAACTTGAATTTGGACATGATCAATCTACTCGCATACCCTCCCTGCAAGAAACTCTATGGACAGCTTCAAAAGTACCCTCAGGAAGTGATACCCGCGATGGATCAGGTCCTCAAAGATTTCATGTTGGAGCTTGCCGACGAGGATCAGCAGGGCGGTGCGGAAGGGATGCAAGGGGAACAGGGCGACGAAGAGATCGCCGACATGATGGGCAAGGTGTACAAAGTACGACCCTTTGCGCTCAAGTCTGTCAACATGCGCGAACTCAACCCAAGTGGTGTGTTGGTGTGTTGATTCTGTTTGTGTGATGATCTGGAACAGTCTCGCAGATACCGACAAGCTCATTTGCATCAAGGGTCTCGTCATCCGTGCCACTCCTGTTATCCCAGACATGAAAGTGGCTTTTTTCCGATGTCTTACTTGTTCTCATACCGTCCAAGTCGAAATCGATCGTGGCAAGATCGAGGAACCTGCTCGCTGTCCTCGCGATGTCTGCGCATCTGTTGGCACCATGTCGCTCATACACAACCGCTGTGAGTTTGCGGACAGGCAAGTCATTAGGTTGCAGGAAACTCCGGATGCGGTACCCGATGGCCAAACTCCCCACACGGTCTCGCTGAGCGTTTATGACGAGCTTGTCGATTTGTCGAAACCCGGCGACCGCCTTTCTGTCACTGGCATCTTCAGGAGCGTGCCCGTCAGGGTGAACCCCCGCCAACGCACGATGAAAAGCCTGTTCAAGACATACCTCGATGTCGTGCATATTCAAGTCGAAGACGCCATCGGAGGCGTGCAGACGCGAAAGATTCGCAGAGCCGAACTAGAAGCAACAGTGATCGAGCTTAGTAGGCGACATGATTTGTATGAACTTCTAGCAAGATCACTTGCGCCGTCTGTTTGGGAAATGGACGACGTGAAAAAAGGAATATTGCTTCAGTTGTTTGGCGGAACGAATAAGAGCATCGCAAGAGGTGGTGGAGGTGGCGGACCAAGATACCGTGGAGATATCAACGTCCTACTCGTCGGTGATCCTGGCACGGCTAAATCTCAGATTCTGCAGGCAAGTGCTTTTACCATGCTCGCCATTCAAGGGGCTACAGCTCCTATAGTATGTGCATAAAATTGCTCCTCGAGGCGTGTATACGTCCGGCAAAGGTTCGTCGGCCGTCGGTCTGACTGCGTATGTTACTCGAGACCCGGATTCGAAACAGCTTGTTCTCGAAAGGTACGTTTTTGCCGAACCCTGCTTGTCTTTGTAGCTCACGGGTTCCTAGTGGCGCCCTTGTTTTGAGCGATGGTGGCGTCTGCTGTATAGACGAATTTGATAAAATGTCAGATGGAACTCGCAGCGTTCTTCATGAAGTGATGGTCAGTCCGGGTATAAGCCTGACGATCCTGACTCATCGCATTGGCAGGAACAACAAACTGTTTCCATAGCGAAAGCCGGTATTATCACCACATTGAATGCGCGAACGTCCATCCTCGCTGCAGCTAATCCAGTCGAGTCAAAATACAACGTCGACTTGCCCATCACCCGCAATATCGACCTTCCTCCAACCCTCATATCACGATTCGACCTCCTCTATCTCGTCCTCGACCGTGTTGACGAAACGTTGGACCGGAAGTTGGCCCAACATCTTGTCGGCCTATACCTTGAAGATGCTCCGGATACTGGAGGAAATGATATCTTGGCAAGTCTGGTCGCCCAGATCGGATATGTTCGCGAATTGACAGAATAATTAGCCTCTGGAAGAGCTCTCTGCATATATCGAGTACTCTCGAACGCATATTCAACCAGTCCTGAGTTCGGAAGCCTGCGACGAGCTGGTCACATCCTACGTTGCACTTCGTGCTATTGGGGCCAATGAGCCTCGCGGTGCCGAGAAACGTATCACTGCGACGACGCGCCAGTTGGAAAGTATGATCCGCCTGTCTGAAGCGCACGCGCGCATGCGTTTTGCCGCGCACGTGGAGCTGCAAGACGTCCAAGAGGCCTGCCGGTTGATGCGGGAGGCAATTCGGACGAGTGCAATGGACCCACGGACAGGCAAGATCGACATGGGGCTGCTTAACACGGGTACTGGGGTTGGACAAAGAAAGTTGCGCGACGACATGCGAAAGGAGCTGTTGTCAATGCTGGACGGTGCTGGTGGGGCAAAGAGTCGTGGTATTCGGTGGGGCGACGCGATGCGACGGTTGGCGGAGCAGAGCAGTATTCGCGTGGACGCTGCCGAGTTCGGAGAGGTGATCAGGGCGCTGGAGAACGAGGGTATTGTTGCGGTGGTTGGGGAACGCGACCGAAGGATGATTCGAAAGGTGGAAGGAAGTTGAGATGCTTTTGTGTGTATTTCTTACGTCTTGGTTTCACTTTTTTTTTCTGCGATGAATGTTGTTGGTCGTTCGGCGACGCGCAGGTTCTTGCTGAACGTGAACCGTAGCTATATCGGGGCAGTCAGCAGGACGAGCGTTGATTGTATCGATAGCCGGTCGAGCTATTATCCACGAGCTCAGACACGACGTCAACACCTCGCAACCGCGTCGACGACCAGACACGCAGCCCCGTTCTTGAACTTTAGGTTCACTGAGGACACGACCATGGCATCTCTTACGCCCCCGCAACGACCCCCGAGCTGGCAGCACACCGTAGCAGACATGGAGCGGTTGACCACCGATGCTCTGGCGAAAAACAAGCAGGTCAGCGATGACATCGTCAAGCTGCCCGAGGACAAGCTTGGCTTTGACAACGTGAGCACACTCCGCGGATTCTTTTCATCGCATTGACTGACCATTCTCTTCCTCCAGGTGTTCGTAAGTCGATGCTCTGTACGATGTTTCTGACTGCTCACGCGCACACTCTTAGCTCGCACTCGCCAATGCCGAGGCCGAGTTCGACATTGCCCTTGAGCCGATCGGCTTTTACCAAAATGTCTCACTTGACAAGGCCCTCCGCGATGCCTCGACCAAATCCGAGGAGCGCGTGCGCAAGTTTGCCAACCAAGAATCGATGCGCGAAGACCTGTACAAGGCCAAGGTAATCGCTGAAGCCAACCTGCGTCGATCGGGCACCTGGGCTACGCTCAACGCAGAGCAAAAGCGGCTCGTTGAGAAAATGCTGCTCGATGGCAAGCGCGCCGGGTTGGCACTCGATAAAAAGGAGGACAAGGAAAGGTTGAAGAATCTCAAGGACGAGCTGTCGGAGGCCTGCCTCAAGTTTACGGTGTGTTTTGTGTTTGTGTGGCGTATGGAGTCTGAATTGTGAATGGTTGTGTAGCAAAACTTTAACGAGGAGAATGTAGGTCGTGCCTCTGCATGTCCATTGATCTACTCACTTTTCGTATAGGGACACATCGCCTTTACGCGCGTGGAACTCGACGGTGTACCGGATGATGTGATCTCTGGGTACACCCAGCGCAAAGACGGCGACAAGGTGTTGTACGAAGTCACGTTCAGAATGCCTGACATTTTCCCCCTCGTGAGTTTTGTCGACTGCCCCATGAATGATCCATTTGATCGCAGGGGTCTGCTAGTTCAAATACGCCAGCAACCCGGCGACACGAAGAGCGGCTCTACAGGCGTATGATGATCGATTGGCGAACAATGTCGGATACTTGGACAGGGCACTTGGCCTGCGCAGAGAAATCGCCGAGATCTTGCAATATGATTCTTGGGCAGATTACATTACCGAAGTGAAGATGGTCAAGAGTGCAGCCAATGCGAGAAAGGCATGTCACATCTATGCACTACGCGTCTTTGTGCGATCGCTTCGCTTATCCACGTCTAGTTCCTGGACGACCTCAAGAAACATCTTGATCCCCTTGGTGCTCAGGAACGTGAAACCCTTCTCGCACTCAAAAAGAAGGAGCACAGAGAGCGCGGTTTGCCTATCGACGACAACTTTTATATTTGGGACTACAGGCACGTCCATCGCGAATCCTTTGGGTTTGTCTGATAGTCGTTTGCTAGGTATTACGATCGCCTCTACATAGAGAAAAACCTGAGTCTCGATGATTCCCTCGTCAAGGAGTACTTCCCGGTGGCTGTCGTCGTTCCTGCCATTCTCGATATATACCAGAACCTGCTGGGAGTCAAGTTTGTAGAGGTCAAGGGCGAGGCGAGAGAGGTATGGCATCCTGGTGAGTCTTTGTATTTGTATTGATTGGGTAACTGATGCGCGCACAGATGTCCAACAATTCGCAGTTTGGGAAAAGGATGCCAAAGATGAATCAGGCTTTGTCGGGCACTGCTACCTTGATCTCTTCCCTCGAGGTACGGCGTTGCAGCAGTCAAATACACTGATCTGACTCTTCTCAGAGGGCAAATATTCACATGCCGCTGTGTGGGGTCTTCTCCCTGGTTATGTGCTCCCGGATGGAAAACGACACTATCCATTAACGGCCATGGTGGCAAACCTCGCGAAATCGACGCCGGATCGGCCTGCACTCATGCGACATGACGACGTCACGACATTCTTCCACGAAATGGGCCACGTGTTCCACGGTCTGTTGAGTCGTACACAGTTTGCGCGGTTCCATGGAACCGCAGTCGCGCGTGACTTTGTCGAGGCACCGTCCCAGATGCTGGAGAATTGGTCAGTGCGGATCTTGATTTCATCGATCGTGTCATCACGGGGGTTCGTGTTGTAGGTGCTGGGAACCCGAGGTGCTCAAGAAGATGTCGAGCCATTACGAGACGCAGAAAGCGCTGTCGGATGATTTGATTGCCAAGATCATCAAGAGGTTCGTCCGAGTTCTTTTCCAACATGCAGCATTTGATGTTGTCTGCACGCGTAGTCGCTACGTCAACGTCGGACTGTCTTACCTCCGTCAACTGTTTTTTGCCAACTTTGATCTGTTGGTGCACGACAACAGTTTGGCTCCAGATACGGACTATACCAAGCTGTGGAACGACTTGAGGGAACAGATCTCACTCGTACAAGGGGGTGAGTACAAACCCGGGCAGGGTACGTTTGGACACATCGTGGGTGGATACGATGCAGGTTACTATGGGTGTGTTGTCTTGTTGGTTAGCATTGCGTAAATGTCTTATTTGCGTTGTAGGTACACCTACTCGCTCGTATTCGCTGCAGACATGTACGCGACCGTGTTCAAGAAGGCGCCGTTGGATCCCGAGCTGGGAAAACGGTACCGCGACAAGATTCTCCTCGTTGGAGGTAGCCGAGACGACATGGACTCACTCAAGGTATGTCTGATGGTTCTAGACTTGTGCGCCGTTGATCGTGTTCCAGGACTTTTTGGGACGCGAACCGGATCCAAAGGCATTTATCAACGAGATTGAGCAGAGTAGGGCATCGGAGGTGTCGCATCTGTGAGAGTAGCCAATAAATATGTATGAGGTGTGTGTAAGGTAACGTGCCGCAACTTGACGTGGATTTGGGTGGGGTCTGAACGACGCATGATATTGATCGGATGCAGAATAAGACGAGGTCATCATGGACACCAGCTGACCATTTACACTCTTGGTGTAGAGCTCGCACTTGTGGGACCACCACATCAAAGTAAGCAGTCTGCAACAGTGACCGTATTAACTCATGACATCAAGGCCAGTAGCTGAACGGCCAATGGAATGCTGTCGGTTATTATCAACAAGCTCCTTGTGGAGAAGCACTTTTATATTGGTGGATGTCAGAGTAAGGATGCTAAAAGCACATTCTGAGACACAGCAGCGAATCAATAACGTAGTCACAACAGGGCAGGTTGACGAAACTTGAGAGAGGTAAGACGACATTAAAACCATTTGAACGTGTCACAGGCTCTTCGAACTGATAAAAATTTTAAACACGGGTAGGACATCCAAGTTCCACAGCCCAAGTAGAGACGTCGCACACTCGGAGGCTTTGAAAAATGTTTCCCTAACAGGGAAGGCCATTGTAGAATCTCGAAGAAAGAGGGTGCTCAGGGACAAGCTGCGCGCCCTCCACAATCATACAACGTGTGGTACTGGCCCAGGATTCCGAGATACTACAACTGGATGAGAGGAAACACCATACCCAGTTTCCCAAACTCGTTTCGTGAGTTTCTAGCACCACCTGTGAGGAGAGGAGCGATGGAAAAGCCCCTTGTAAATAGTTGAATGCCCGTCATGGTCGCAGTGGCAAGTATGGTCCTGCATACTTGGAAGTTGCGCG
>JBBPTS010000175.1:0-24457 GCA_038094235.1 Fistulinella staudtii | reverse complement strand
TCATACAGGCCTACTGACCCTGAAAGAAGGGTTCGAGGGACAGATGACAGAGAAGACTATCGAGATCGGCGTAGTCACCGTGCCGACGGCGGAAGAACTCGCAGCAGGGAAAGAAGGGGGTGAAACTGGGCGTCCGCGGCCTACATTCCGTAAACTAACCGAGGAGGAGGTGAAAGATTATTTGGCACTGTGACATGTACTGTATCTGATGTGCGTTTTACTCTGAATTAAACCCGTCCCACTCTTTGCTGAGTATGTTTGTCTTGAACGTGGACAGCCCTCCGCTCGTTTGTCATGTACCACAGCCTAGCTGCAGCTAAGTCATTAGAGCAGACCCCCGTAGTGTAGCAAACCCCCTCCGGCCGCTTTTGCCAGCGCTGATCATGAAAGGAAATTCGCCCATCTCATAACCTTGTCACCCAGCCCTGATCCGCCAGCCATCATCCGTTGCGTTCATTCACGCCATCTCGTTATCGTGAGGTTTCCGCTCGTACCTTTTAATTAATTCTCACCTACTACATTCAGTGAAGATGCACATAACAAGCTTGAGTCAGGTTTTGAACCGTCCCAGCGGAATGTCCAAGCTTAATCAGGGAATTTCTGATGCTGCGGTCGAGAATAGTCTCCATCCTATGTGACGAGTATCGGTGCTGAAATTATACGTGCCACATTCCAAGCATAGATGTGTAGGGCTGGAAGGCGTCTCCTCGACCTTCACCGGGTTTAAAAGAAGGTTTACCAGCTCTACATTCCCCATCATTCTATTCCTCCCATGTCTTCTAGACGTCCTTCTAGTCGTGCTCCGGCGCCAGCG
This sequence comes from Fistulinella staudtii, assembly GCA_038094235.1. Classification (NCBI taxonomy): domain Eukaryota; kingdom Fungi; phylum Basidiomycota; class Agaricomycetes; order Boletales; family Boletaceae; genus Fistulinella; species Fistulinella staudtii. The sequence goes on along the minus strand of JBBPTS010000175.1, from coordinate 23,643 downwards.
CAGAGACGACCTCGCACCGACAGGGCGTGCAATTATTGCAGGCGAGCGAGACAACGGGTAAGCACGCTTCCTATAATCCGTCAGGCCGGCTCAGGCTATTACTAGTGCGAGCCGAGCGAGTATGGGACCAACGATCGACCATGCCGTCGTTGTGTTGTGCTGGGATTGGAGTGCAGCTTATCCCGGGCCACTCGCTCCCAGAGCCCGAATGCCAGTGCGAGTTTGGGTAGTCAGGGCCCTGAACCTGCTCCAAACCCTGGGCCGCAGTCCGCCGGTGGCGCTCCCGAGGAACGCGTGGTGGGCTCTAGCGGTCAGTATAATCCGGGACAGCAATCTAGGTCGGCTTCAGTGGCGGCGGGGGAGTGGGTACCTGCACCGATTCCCCCGAGACAGCAACAGGATTCAGACACGTACGTCTATCGATCGATCTCACAGTGTTGCTTACGAGAAAACGATACCCAGGCTACCAACGGGGAGCTTTATACCCCCCGCTCCAAGCTATCAGCCTTGCTTTCTAAATGTTTCCCTCGATCCTCCTCCCCTTGCAAGCCATACCAACCCGAACATCGCTGCCAACATCGAATCTGGTTACTATTCTCAAGATTATTATCCGGAGACCACGTCAGTTGATTTGATTTCTGCTTGACCATTACTTAAGAATATTTTCAGATCTTATAATACCTATGCGAATAATTATGCGGCCCAGAGTGGAACTGATCATACATCAAACCTGGGGTTGGTGATCTTCACTGAGTTTCTAACTTGCTGATGTCTCACGCCACTCGACAGGCATATTTTGGAGAGAATCCGACCCGATGACACCGGTGCCTTTGCTAATGAGCAAGATCATGATGCCAGTTTTCCTCACTCAGGTGACATCTAGCTCTCTACCATGCTGTGCTTACGATACCAGTTTTTTCCCCCTTTGTTCTGACACTCCACAATCTTTTGTTGTTCTCCTTCCTGTGACTCTACCCTTTGAATGTGATTTTTGCTGTGTATTAACGGCTGTTCATTGTTGTTCTCTGACATTAGATGCTCGACGGGTCTTGGGAAGGCGTGTTCGTATGCGTGCCAAGGCACATGAACGCACGGTGCCGTCGCGTGGCTGACGCTCATTCTACCTCCAACTGGAACAAGGACAGAAGACTGCGCTGTGACTAACACAACATTCCGTGAAGTGGAAGCCAAAAGAAAACTGAAAGCGGATCAGTGATTTATTGTCATCCGCACCTTCTTGGTGAGGCGGGCTTTATAAAGAGGTGGTGTGTCCTGGTATGTATGCAGAACAATGTCGAGGCTCCACAAAATCGAGGAAAAACGCGAAATCCAACCTCCTCGACTGTGGCGCTCGGGTCGATCGTACTGGATGAGGACGAGTCCATGATTCTCGGAGGCCATGCGTGTTACAATTTGCATACCAGACAGCGCATGCTCCGTGCCTCCGATGCCCTTTCTCCAGCGAGATAAGAGTGGCATACCACATTGGTCTCAGACATTCAACGTGCATTGGCATGCGACATGCGTACCATGATGCGTATTCCATGATCTTGTTGCGCTCGGCCACTGTGCACTTCCGGGCGTAAGAACGCGGTGAATCTCAGTTTGATTTCGCACCCCCACAGGTCATCATCCAGACCCGCAGTGAAGATCTGGAAGGGTTCATCCTTGTCGTTTGCTGATCATCGCACAACCGCTTTCTGATCCATAAGCTCGACCATGGATGCACGTCTGCGGGTTTCCCTCGCCTTCGTCCATGTATTTAAACTGCTAGCTTGTTTTCATTCCCAGACCAGCAGTCATGAACGTTACCTCCGAGAGAGCAAGAGAGGCTTGCGAGTCTTGTCGTAAAAGCCACAAAAAGGTCCCTTGTTCCCCTTTCCCTGTGTTACCACTGACTCGACACTCGATGCCGCTCTAGTGCACGTACGACGACAACTCGACGCAGTGCCTCCGATGCGAGAAGCGAAGGACACCGTGCAGTTTATTCGTCGAGACCGGGACAGTTGTGGCCCAGCATGGTCCCTCGGCACTGGAACCCACAGGGACCGCACCGGAGTCGTGGGGTGAGACCCCCCACAGCGATTCCGCGAGTTCTTTTCACTTTCCATATCAACTTCCTCAAGGAAGTTGCTACTGGACCCCGGAAACGACGCAAGAAGGATGCTCCACAGAGATGATGTTCCAATCGTAGGTGGTATTCTTGTACTCTTTTTTTACGCTCGTTGACGCGTCTGATCAGGCCTGCCACCCACCAAGACCAGATGACGGTGGATCAAGGGGGCTGGTACGGCCACCATAACGTGTTCAGCGCTTATGATCATGATTCTACTTGACCGAGCTTACATAAGGTTCGCACAAGTCTGTCGGTTTTAGTCTGGTAATTGGGGTCGTGTACATCGTCGTGCGCGCATTGTAAGGTTCACTATCTTGCTTCTCTTCCGCTCGTGTGTGCCACACTTGTGTAATTTCGGACTCCAAAGTTCAATCCTGTGCGCGCCCCTTGCCCGTGTTCATCGCGCTGAGATCTCCTGGATCACTGGCACATAACGTGCTGCCACGTACACATAGGGGGTGAGAACGGCTTTCATACATTGTCTTCTCTCTTGTCAACTTACACCTCATAAGTAAAAATACAACGTGCCAGTGGTGGATGAACAGGCACGAAAAAAAAAAAAAGTTTGCTTCCAGAACAGAGCACATGTTCATGCGACCCTTCCTCACAGTGGCCAGTCGAGCTTCTCTCCAAAGTTCCAGTGGACGGCCTTGACAGACGTGTACTCCTCGAGGGCATAGCTACCGAGTTCGCGACCTTGCAGACATCACTGAGTCAGCCTACTGATGACGGGAAAATCCAACCCAACAAACCTATCCCGCTCTGTTTCTTTCCACCAAACGGGACGTTGTTGTTAAGCAGATTGTACTGGTTTATCCACACCTGGAAGGGATCGTGAGCATTCCGCGCCCATCGGCGAGACAATAAGGCATACCGTTCCGGCTTCCAGGGCAGACGAGACTCGCATGCATTGGTTGGCATCATCTGCAAGAAATTGATGGTTAGGTTCGTCGTGCCCTCCCCGGGTAACAACTCACTGGAGTGTAATCCAGCTCCAAGACCATAGGTGGTGTCGTTTGCCAAGGCGATCGCTTCTTCTTCTGTCTTGAACCTACCAACCGAAAGGACGGGGCCAAAAATCTAGAGCATGCTTCAACAGCCTGCGTCAGCTCGCAAAACCCCATCAAGTACCTCATCCTGGACCTGCATCATGCGTCAACGACACTGTCCGAGCGCAGTAAAATATTAAAAAGAACATACTATCTTCATGTCTTGTCTGATGTCGGTGAATACTGGAACGTAATGTTCGTCCATGAAACCGAGGGAACTCGGCCGGAACTAGGCTTACCTACGGGGTCCACGAAGAACCCTTTGCCAGGGCGTTTCGTGCCGCCAAGTGCAAGCTTCGCACCCTGGGCTTTACCATTCTCGATGTATCCCCAGACTTTGTCATATTGGGTTTTAGAAACCTGTGCAAAATCAGAGACCTGGGGCATCAAATCTGCGCGATGGACTGACAACGGGGCCACCTCCGGTCTTTTCATCAAAGCCGTCACCGATCACAAGTTCTTTTGCCTTTTGCACCAGCAAGGCGACAAACTTGTCATAAATGGAGTCCTGCACGTACAAACGGGACCCGGCCGTGCAATCTTGGCCGGTATTATAAAGAATGCCAAGACACGCCCAGTTAGCAGCTTGGTCGAGGTCCGCGGACTCGAATATGAGATGGGGTGATTTTCCTCCGAGCTCCAGCGATACCTAATATTGCATGTTCTCAGTGCACTATCCTGTGTCTATTGCCTCGCGGGAGTAGCATGTTAACAAACCTTTTTCAAATTACTCCTGGCTGCAGCTTCCATAATCTTCCGGCCAGTCGCTGTAGAGCCGGTGAAGGCGACTTTGTCGACATCCCTGTGCGCAGAAAGGGCTGCACCACCGACGGATCCTAGAGAGGGAACCGTGTTCACTACACCGGGCGGGAACCTGTGCACGAAGAATAGATAATGTACATCACACAACAAGGTTTCGGCGCTCATACCCGGCTTCGACGATGAGTTTGGATAACAAGAGTGCTGTGAGCGGAGTTAATTCAGATGGTTTCATGACGATTGTGCATCCACATGCAAGTGCAGGTGCTACTTTCCAGGCCCTGGTGCGAATCGAATGAGTACAAGACTCTTATGCAATCTGCGAACGGGTGCGTACCACATGTTGATTGGGTAGTTCCAAGGGATACTGTACAGGATCAATATAGGTCGAATATGGTCAGAGTTGCATGCTTACATTTGACCACAGACACCAATTGGGTCGTGTCTAGTGAACGCAACTTTTGCCTTGTTATCGACCTCGATCGTCTGATATGGGAATGGTGAGGGAAGTGGAACCTGGAACGTGGGTGCAATATTACCTGCCCAACGATTTTGTCTGCCCATCCGGCGTAATAGCGCAGGCACTGGATGGTGTCACCGATATCAAAGTCCCTACGGAAACGAGTGAAAGGGAGGTAGTACAATGACTTGTTTATTACCTGGCTATCTTGACTGGTTTTCCATTGTTGAGACTCTCGACCTCCGCGAGGATTTGCTGATCTCGTTCGATAAGATCGGCGAGCTTGTTGAGTAAGCGAGATCGCTCAAAACCGGTGACATTCTTTCCCCAGGTGGTGCTGAAAGCCTTGCGGGCGGCGGCGACGGCGATATCAATGTCCTTCTCGGATCCTAGGGCAGCAGGATCAAATAAGAGCGGTTCTGGAGGGTGAGGGTGGGTGTACCCGCGACGACGGAGCAAATCACTTGTTCGGTGGCCGGATTGATCGCGCTGTCATTTCATGAGTGGGGTAGGGATGAGATACTCGATGAGATACTCGCTGGATCAGTTCCTTGGAATCCGCAGAGGGAACGAAGTCATTGTTGATAAAGAGACCTGTCGGGATCTCCACCTGGCGTTGGGTGGCAGGGATGATTATTTTCGTGGTTTGAGCCATGGTTGAAGTAGGAAAGTCTTCTAGCTGTTTATACTTGGACGACCCGTTATCTACGCCGCAATGTCGCCGCCCTCTGCAAATGCGGAGATGAACGGCGAGTCAGCTGGACGAGTGACGCGAAATGAGCCCCGCTTTTTCTCACGACAGCCGACTTTCTCCTCCTTCTCCTTCTCCTCCTCCCCCTCCTCTTCCACTACCACCACTACCATGCTCGCCCGCGCACCAGCCAGCGTCTGTGTCCAAGTCGCCCGTCTCCGCGTCTCTGCTCCCGCTCGCTATGCACACGGCCATGGCGAATACCACGTATGTCATCCTGACCATTATTCAACCGTCGAACCCGCTGATACGTCTCACAGCATTTGCCCTTTGCCTTCCCAGGTAAAAAACGTGCAGCTTTCGGCATCAAGCTTTCCCTTTTTCTCCTCTCCGGCTTTAGCATTCCTTTTGCAGCCGCAGCATTCCAACTGTAAGCCCTTTTCTCCGCCTTCCCCGCCTTACTCAAGCCTGTCGTGCTCAGGAGAAAGTCGGGGGCTGCTTGATAGACATTATTTTCCAACCTCAGCACCTTGGTCTAATGTATGCCATGCAGCCAATGAAGCCAAGCAAGCTAATTCACACTACATTTCCGTCCTCTACTTCTACAAGCATCCTCTTGATGCGCGCTTGAGCTCCCTTGTCCGACCTTCGGCCTTCCCGGCAGTCACATATTCTCGATAAGAACTCAGGGTCACCCTGCAGTGCATCCAACGCGAGTATCGATGCTCCACGTCCTGCGGCCTGTGCAGTTACTCCCTTGGCGCTCGTTAGCGTGATTTCGTGAACGATGCCTGCGTGTTGTAATCGTGAGCAATGACGACCAAGAGGAATTAGCTTACAATCGCAACGTGTTTCTTGTGTTGAGCCATCGCGCTCCTTTGCCAGTAAAAATTGTTGACACCCGTGTGATTGCAGTAGCTCAAATAGAATCTTGGTCGGGTGGTGAGACAACGTTTTCAATGTGATATGGTCGTAAAATGGTCGGAGCACTCTGTCGAAAAAAATTTCTACGCCATCTAATGTGAATCCATCCGACACGTAAAGAGCTCCGATGATGGACTCCACGATGTCAGCAAATACCTACTGGTCGTCAGTGTGTTTCACTCTACCCTGTGATATGCTCGAGCACCTTCGGAGGGTCCACTTGTTGCCAGTGTTGCCCGGAGGGCGGCCCGTCTTCAGCGGTCATCTCCGCTTCCAGTCGCTTTGCCTCAAGTTCTTGAGTATAGATTTCAAACGTGGTTGCCAGCGCATATGAATCAAAGTGGAGATGTTTGTGCAATCCGCACGACGCGCATATAGCAGCAAGTGCTGCATTAGAAACCATCGCTCCCTAAAGTGCCATGAGTCAAAAAATTATTTAAACCATCTGGGGCAGTGGAGCGAACCTTTAGCATTGTCATCGCACCTGGCGATAAGTGGTCCTCGCGGTCGAATATGTACCGCACCACCACTGAGGTATGTCAGCTTGCCAGCAATATTTGATCGGAAACAGGAGCATACGGAAGTCAAGGATAGCATCTCCAAGGAATTCCAGTCTCTCGTAGCATGTAGCGTCGTGGCCCTCTACCGATGCATGAGTCTGTAAAATCTGCATTAGTACGAGGGAACATATTCATATTTGAGCGCTCACCAATGCTTGCGCGAGGAGATGAGGGAGGCCAAAACGATGTCCGATGATCGCCTCAACAGCTTCTGCCGTACCCTCACGGAGTGGCATACTAGGCGTGGAAGAGAGTGCGAATCCCTTTCTGCGGAAATCTTGCCATTGATGGATGAAAGGGATCGGTATCTGCAATGCTTTTGCGGCCTGGAGGGCATTCTCTTGCCCCCCGGACATATACGCTGCTCCAATAATGGCCTCTGTGACATCCGCAACTGTCTTAGCAACAATGCCGTCAATAGAGCTTTTTTCGAGTCAGAGATTTCCTCAGATACCTTGTCACCGAGCCATTGAGTTCCGTTCTCGTCTCGTAATTTTTTCTTCTTGGGCGCATTACCCGTGTTTGTGTCACCGTCCTGTTTCGTGGAGCCTTTTTTGCCCTGAAAGAGATCCTCCGTGATACAGATTTCATCTCCGCTGCCTGCAGGGTCTGCAACACTTGACAGGGATAGAGGATCAACTGCGAAATTCGGAGGGTTCCACAACCTGTGGCTGAACGGTTTACTTTGAATATACTGAGGTAAGCCGATCTGATCAGCGCTTTGCATCAGCACTTTATTGCTGATGATACGTTGGCGTGCGGCATGCAAGGCCCCCTCGTGATGTGCTGGGTTGGTGACAAAAAGGTAAACAGACGCTAGGTATTTCAGAAATGAATCACCTATAACAGGCGTGAGCCAAGACGTGAAAGGGTGACACCACAGATATCAAACCAAAAAATTCGAGTCTTTCATAATTCGTCTCAAATCCTGTGGAAGGTGCGGAGATGGCAGCCAACAAGAGATTCTCATGGATTGAATAACCAAATAGGCTGGCATTGAGCTCCTGAACAACCAAGAAGTCTTCTATCCGCTTCGTAATGGAAGGGAGAAGAAGGGCAGTCCGAAAGGTGCTGTTTGAGTCAATATAACGTCAGTATTCGGGAGCGGCGTATGTACAGGTGACAAGATTGAGTTCATCACCTTGCAGGAATGGTAAACTTGGCACTCAGCTCCGGAATTAAGTCTGGGAGAATATCAGCATCCCGATGTTGTCAGGGTTGGATCACGCGTACATTTGACGGCCGCCTTAACTGGCTCTGTGGCGGCGGCTCTAGTGGTCGGGCTGAGGAAATTTCTGGCCGTAGCAACGCCGGACACCTCTATGAGCGGCTGCGAATAATCCGACAGGCCGTCGAAGCATTTCCGTTTGGCCTTGCAGTACTCAACTAGGCTCGTATATTCCGCCTCTCGCTTAGGACTAGTGAGCAAACAACTGAGCTATTTTTTGTCCTCCACATACTGGGCTGTCTTCTGGTTTGCTCAAAGGGGTCAAGTCCTGGCGCACACGTGCGACGTAATACCGCCGAGTGAATTCGACCGATCGATCTTGTATGATAAGGTCATGCACCGCCTGAGGAGACGCGCGAAGTTCTGTCAGATCGAATTTTAGCATCCAAGTCCTTCCAGCAAGCTCGATGGTGTCCCATGATATGTAGTCCGTGAAGTGGGCCGTATTCGACGATCGAATGTCCACTTTTTCAGGAAGTCTGAGGGGCGCAAGCATGTAAGCCATTTTTTCCAAAGGGCAAACGAGCGGCTTATTCAAGATTGCTCGGAAAACCCTCAAAGAAAATAAATAGAGTATTTTTAAGCGTTCTTCATCCAGCTCAAGAGGTTGTGCTCGGAAATTTTGTACGGTCTCTGATGTCCCTGGGAAGAAAAGGCGAAAGGGAGGGATACGTGGCAGTGGGTGGTGACTCAGGAGCATGATAGGGGCGTAATCCTTGTTAAGTCGTTCCATATAGACGACGAAAGGATATAGACGGCATTTTTGAAGACGAACGGAACTCGACCAGAAATGGGACCGCTTGCAAGGATAACGACGGTTTCTGGACAATTTATCCGTGGCAAGTGCTGTCGAGCTACGCGTGTCGAGTTCTAATGGATGTTGTAGCGCAGGGAATAAATCGCTGTGAAATACGCCATGTTCGTACAGTTGCACGCATGCTTCATATGCTGCTGACCGGCGCGCGTAACCTTGCGACGAGCGAGCAGCCCCTGTCACGTGACTGATAGGCAAACCATCCGGCAGTGTCACCACGCAAATCCAAGCCTGTTGGTTTGAGGGAATGGTGGCTTCTCTGGTGATCAATAATGGGGCACTAGGGAGATGAGGCTTCTGCGTGATGGATGCAAAACGATAGAGGGCTTCCAGAGCATCATGTTCATATAGTCGTCTCCTTGTTGTTAAATCTTCTATGTAAGGCCGCGAGTCCAAATCAGCGACATCACTCCACCAAGGATGGCAGCAACTTTTGACTAAAGGTGATGACGGAATCGGAATTCCTCCATTATGGATGATTACGGAGATCCATAAATCGCTCAATGCTCCTTCGGAAAATTGCGCCAACACCTGGCGGTGCATGTCGTTACCGTTTTCCACCATGTGAATAAGGCGGCTATAGGGTAAGCACGCGCGAGCACACGCATACAAGAACGATAGCTGGCTCCCGAATATGTCATATCTAGCGTAACGTCAAATACTATAAATCTCTAATTCCGGTGGGAAGCCAACCTGATGACAAGCAAAGCAGGGGCGACATCCAAATCTTCGAGTGCTCCCGTTACGATCAAGAGATTGTGTTTTCCAGTTTCAAAACTCCGTCGTATACCGGCCTATACAAAAAATAGGCGAATAAAATGACATTAAGACCTGTAAGACATACCTGACAGTCGGCATCGATCATGGGAAGATTGCTGGTCACAGCAAAAGGACGTAAGAATTCCAGGCCATCGGCCATCACACGCAACATATCAGCCATAATGATCGCGGTGCAGCCTTGTCGCACTGTGTGGTGTAAGCAACAAATGGGCACAATGGATGATACACTCACCTAAAATAATGCCACGAAAGTCACCTCCGTAAGCTCGATATGCCCTCAAGACCTGAGTCAACCGAGAAAATTTGGGGGTCACATTAAAACCTCTTGAAGAGGTATCCACATTTGGGATTGAAAATTCCCAGTTTGCGACAAGATTGTGAACACTGCTGGCTCCTTTCTTGACCGAGTCATTGTTCTCACCACGATCAGGAATTAGCCTGGCTTCCTTCCAGGCCCGACGCCAAACAAGATCACTGGCACAAGAACCCAACTCTTGAAATGCACAATACGCATCCTCGAATAAGGACGTATACTGACTCTCACCCGAAACCAAGTGCTGAATATTCTCTGTAAGCCCGCTTTGCGATGTCGTCTGAGCGGGCTCGTAGTGAATGATAGTTTGTAGAGGTCGGAGTCGTCGAGGAGTCAAATAAATCGTTTCGGCAAGGAGTAAACGTTCCATAGTTTCAATGTCAGTACCAGTTACCGGCGAACTGAATGCAAGGATTCTCGGCCTCATAAAGATGCCCGGGCTCTGGTAGAACCGTTCCAAGACATCAGTTAATGGCAGACCTTCTAAAAGAGTCGAATGGGCACTGATAATCACAAAGGTGAGAAAATGTAACATAGTCCAGATCCCTTGAGTTATGTGACTCAGCAGTGTCTGTGGGCAAGTTAATATCTCGAGGACGATAGGTAACCTGCTACTTGCATCAACGGAGCATACAACAACCTGATTTAGAGATAGATCCGGAATGTCCGCGTGACTATAGCAAATAGCTACTCTCAAACGAGACTTGATGCCTATCACAGTCGCTAGTGCATCAATATGTAAATTGCTTCTAAATTCGCGACATAAAAATGGTTAGGCTGAATCTGAAAAAAAAAAAAAAAACTTACGGTACCACCACAATTGATACCTGTGAATGGGAAGAATCTCTATTGCAGGACGGTGTAAGGCCCTCGATGGCCCAGGCCAAAAATGTAGAGGAGATGTCGGGGATGTCTATAAAGAATGTCAGCGACGGAGAAAACTTATGAGTGACGTGATACCATCTGTTCGACTACATATAACGATTGCTATGGAGAAATATCAGTAATGGGGGGTTGGAATTGCTTGTGAGCTTACTATTGCCGGTTTTTGCGCGCTCGAGTAACTCGCCAGCCGAACCAAAAGTGAATGGGTCTGATGCCGAATGCTCTGCTGGAGAAGAGGTTTTCGCCTTTTTCGAGGACGGAGTAGAACCGGGGTCGCTTTCTTGATGTCTGGTGCGCTTGATCGACTCGGACTCTGGGATGAGGTCATGGCTGCTGGGTAACTCAAAAAGAGGAGCGGGATCGTCGGCACCCATACCACGCGATCCGTTACCTCGTAGAGGGCCAAGGGGCAGTGGGTGAGATTGACTGTTCCTCCAGACCTTGAGCATGATTTGAATCAAGGACTACACATATTTATATTACTGTAATTGGAATGCTCACAACCTAGTGTTTGTTTCCCACCTCCATGACCAGACGTGATCGAGCTGAGCCTGTCTCTGACTGAGATGGTGAACAATGGTCCGATAATCCTTTCGCTCGCGGAGCAGCTCGCTTTAGAGGCCTCGTCACCGAAGCCCACTCCACGGCATCGAATCAGCTCCGACTTTTGTCTTCCGGCGCGGCTTCCGTCTACAGGTTCGTACCGGTCAAGCTTCTCATTCCACATTATCGCCAACCTTTCTCAAGCATTCTTGCAGCGTGAGGCCAACTTAGCTGCTCCTAGGGCCGCCCTTCGGCAGTTGCGCCGCAGTCCCACACCACCCCCTAGTCCGCCGCCCCAGTTGGAATCCGAAGAGCCCGAAGAAAGCTCACCACGTAACGAGACCTCGTCGATCGCGTCTCCCACATCGCCGACTGCGCCATTTAGCTGGAACATTAGCTTCCCAAAGTTTAACTCCGCCAAGACATGGAAGGAGCCACAGGCATGGAGGTTCCATGTTGATGAATCTAACATTCCTCACCAATGACATCAACAGCCCTTTGAAGTGTTCAGAGCTATTGAGCAGAAAGACATCATGTTTTTGATGGAAATTCGGGATAGAGCGTTTCCGGTCCGTTCCCATCCGGTTTACCACTCGGAGCTGGCGATCACTCTGACAAGCAATAGCTTCTTTTGCGCAAGACCGGTGATGCCACTCCCCTTCTTCATGCCATGCGAATTGGCCAATCACACAGGGACGTGGCGATAGTTCTCCTTGGCGCCTTTTCGCGTTGGATAAATCATCTCGAGGACAACGAAGTACAGCTACCGAAGAGCAGAGTCATTTTGAAAGCTCTAAGTACGGAATTAGGTCCGTCCTCTCTCATTTACTTACCTCGCATCAAGGGACGAACCTCAAGCTTGCAATTGATTATGGCCTACATAAATCACAGAGCGACCTGATAGCTTCCTTTTTGCAGACTTTAGTTATGAGTGAAGGTGACAAGTGGGTGCGAACCCAGGTGTCGACTGTTTCCCTTGCAATGCGTTCGGGTACGGTCGGAAAACCAGTCAGTACAGCCTCTGCTGCAGTGAGAAAATTTGCAACCAAGGAACTGAGCAAGGCCGATGCCATAGCCTCACTCGAGGATTAGTGAGTGGAAGCACGTGTTCAGGTGCTCCTTCTTTACCTATATTTCTTAGTGTGGCAAACGCAACGGCCGATCTTCTCATGTTCAGTGCCTGGTCAATGGTGCTTGAATCTGTCGAGGGGGAACAAATTCCCGTTAGCATCCCAGCAAATGTTTTCTTTATGCACTATTCATGCCTTTCAGTTTTACTACTTTGCACGAGATGACAGAGTTTTCAGGGCCTTTGCTGACCGAGTCGATGCACAGCGGAGTACAATTCAACGCAACCTAAGTCGCCGTCTAAAGTGGCAATTGCGTGTATTGCGCCAAGTCCTGGAAGGGCGTAACACTACCTATTCTGTTTGTGTTTGTATCTTTCTTTGTACTTTGATATTCATCACAAAAACAGGCCAAGGTTGAACTCCTCGCGGGCGAGCTTGATCAGGGGGAAGGCATCTAATCAATATTGCACCGGCTTGTAATGCATTCGCGCACGACATTTTATGGTATCGGTCCCAAATAATGCCGGGTCTCAGACAGTGCAGAGATGTCGACATGCATGCTCGTACAAGGTGCCCTCCGGATTTGAAGTTGCATCCAACCGGGCGTATTATCGAGCAAAGAACAATTTCACGATGTACGTCAATCTTGTATGTCTTTTGATGCCAGGGTTTGCGCCCCATGTCGTGTTCGGGCTTTTCGTCATTTTACCCCACCACATGGCGCAAGAATAAGTGGCAAACATTGTACTATGTAAACATGTTTCTTCACCCATTGAATTAGTGTCTACGTATAATTTGTACCAGGATATGCAGAATCAAACAACAACCTGCAGCTCAGAGCAAAAGCTTCATACCTGTCCACCACGTCCAACCTCCGATCACCATAAGGCTGAGGAGTGCAAAAGGCAGTCTAAGTTGAATCACAGTATATAGCCAAATTGTGGCGAACTGGGGACACTGGCAACACGTTTAGCCCACATGGTTTGCAATCATTTACATCTCTCATCTCGCTTACTTGGGCTATATTCTTCAGCCAGGATCCACGGTTGACGAGCCATATCATGCGTGGGCCAACTCCGAGGGAGAGTAGGAACAGTGCAAGTTGTGTTATCGTACTATCCTTGTGTCGGTTTGCTAATTCATTATGGTGGGTGCACCTCCGAGACCAAGACCGAAGCCAATTAACTCACTGTAAAACATGAAGATCGCCATGACTAGGCGGGGTGAGTTCGGTACTACACTTCTGACTTTCAAAACATACTAGGGAATGTATTGGCGAGCTTGTTTGCGACATCACCAAAGGACGGTTGTTTCGCATACTGGTGATGAACCAAACTGAAAGTTGTGTGCATGCGATCTGTTAACACAGGCGAGGTTATATACATTCATACTCACACGTCGATCATGACAAGGAAAAAAGTGTGTGGCATGATGATCATGAACGCATTCAGAATTTCTTCTGCAAGCGGGGGTGAGCCGTCTTGTTCTTCGCGATTAATCGTCACTGGTGTTCGAGTGGTTGCAGATGAGGGTTTTCCGTCTGCGTCTTTGAACCTTTCAAGCAGGCCGCTTTCCTGTATCAACCGCCATTTCTCCTCTTCGGGTATCTCTATGAGAGGTTTGTGTGCTGGAGGTAAGGGTTTTCGGTTCTTAAGTGACATGGATAGAATTGAGTTTTATGAATGGCCATTGGCGGCAGTGCTAAGTCTCACTACAAAACGGGCCAAATACGTTTACATCACTTCTCTACTCTCAAGCAAATGGCAACACAAAATGACAAGGAAAGACTGCTCCGCATACTAGATGCTCACGGCCAAGAATTTCTCAGCGCGTTCGACATTTCCAAGACATCAAAACACAAAAAGAAGGACTCAAATGCCTCAGATTCTGAGGAGGAATGGACTGGCTGTGGTTCGCCGACGGACAGGGACACTTCTGGAGCATCATCAGACAGTGAACACGACGGCGGTGTGGTTAAGAACCCCGCAGACTTTGCGCAAGAAGACGGTGGCTTTGTTGCGGGTCCATCGCATGTCACAATATCCGAACCGACGCGAGAGCCGCTTGACGCCCACCATTCGATCAAGGACCTCAGGAAATCATTTATGGTACGTTAGCTTTCGAGCGTCGAGATTCTGACATTACTTTTTCAGTCCTCCAAAGTATCCAACATTACATTATCCCCCACACGATTTGCATCTCAGAAAAGGGTAGTCGAGAGAGAATCGGATGACGAACGGTATGCTCTCGCCATTCCTCTTCATCTAAAGTGTACAGGGTGGTTCTGATTTCCGGGAAAGCACGAATTACCAAAACGATGCTCTCCTTCATCGTTTAGTGCACACTAAACTACTCTCGGGCTCCCTTAACCCAGATCTCGAACTTAATCATGCACAAAGAGGAAAGGCGCTAGCAGGCCGCGTTTTGGAGTTGGCTGGAGAAGCGGAACTTGGCAAGGGTGATGCCGTGTTCCGTCAAGAGCTGTACAACAAGGCGACGAAACGCATACGAGATGGATTGAAGCGGAAACAAAGGGAGCGAGAACACATAGCTCTTGAGGAGGTACTTGTCGCGTTGTCACTCTGGATGTTTTGTTGATCTTGTCGCAGGCAAAGAATTTGGGAAATTTTCACCCATCTCTCAAGCGTCTATATGACCCAGGAGCATCCTCAGTGTCGCAGAAGAGGCGAGTCAAAGGCCTGGGAATGGGCATCGGAAAATTCGCTGGAGGGACCCTTAAACTCAGCCGAGAAGAAATTGCATCGGCTACAGGATCTTCACGACGTTTGCGGGCCACTGGCCCTCCAGCAGGGCGTCGACGGGCACATTGAGTAAACACCTATCTCTCCCCAAGCTTCAAAACATTTAATTGTTTGACATTAGTTAGATTGCATCATAATACATATACTCTACACATGACTTTACATGATTACAGCCTGAATATCCTAGCGCATTCAAATGTGGAGCGCCTGTAGCCCACCAGCAATGTCAACTTCGTCTCCCGGATGTCGCATAGAGACGTGTGAGCCTGGATATCCTCTATCAGATAGTCTGTCGTCATGGATAGAGCTTCGTATCACATGTCTTTAGTTCCAGCTACATAGGAACAAAGAGCAGCGAACTTACTGTGGGGGCAGTCTTTCTAGAGCCATGTGATCCGCGTAGTTGTGTGTCCGATGTGATGCCCGAGAGGACGTTCTACTTGGAACATACATTTCTGGCCTTCCTTGAGATCTATAGTCTCCTGAGCCATACTCTCTATGTCCACCATAGTCTCTATAACTCCCGTGATCTCTGTACGCATTAACGTCTCTGTAGCCTCTATGGTCCCTATATTCGCTATACTTCGGGTAGTCCGCATAACCTTGATCTCGGTGATCTCGGTGATCCTGCCAGTCTGTTTCTCTGTAGTCGCGATACTCCCTATGCCCTGGATGATGATCATAACCCCGTCTATACGACGTGTCAGGTCGATAGCCATGGGATGAGTAACTCCTGTCATATCTGAGTATTTCAGAGACTGATAGTAGTTGGATGTAGAAGACATCCCACCTAACCCGACCTGAAGAAGGATAAGCGTCAATTCGGACGATCTGAGGTTCCGAGTAACTTCGGTGAGACCCTCTGCTGTGACCGTCGTATCTACCCACGCGTTTGAGAGGCTCAACCCACATGAAATGCACTTCTCTCACCTATAGAGCTCTCTTCCATGTTCGTCCTGGATTAAGAATGGGCCAGAACGTGACGACCGCGACCTTCCGCTGAAGTCACCAACTCTGAAGTACCAGTGTTATTGAGCAGAAACTTGCCGAAATGTTAACATTACCTAGTTATTTCATTTCCGCGTTCGTCCTGAAATATCACGTCCATTCCACCCGGGACGACATAGTATATGGGGCTGTCTTTCTCGTAACCGGTACGACCATGTTTATCAAGATAGACGTCTGGTTGGTGGTATGAATGGTCCTGAGAAAAGTCAGATGCATCGCTTACGGAGAGGAAACAATGACGAACATGGTGCATATATTGGTGGCTGCTGTAGATATCGGTTGGCGATCTCGAACTTCGGACGTACCCTCCAGAGTAGTGATGCGGGAGAGGGGGTATCTAGGATGAGTTACTCGGAGCCGGTCGCATATATAGGCTGTACACACCACTCTTTCACTTGGGTGCATCGAAACTGGGGTATGCAAAGCTTCAATAGTGTGCTCACTCATAGACGCAGACGACCTGCTGGGGGAATGGGACATGATAATAGGCTCATTAGGGTCTACTCCACGACCACTATGAAAGGATGGAGTATGATGCGGTTGCGGAGAACGTTCAAGCAGTCTTGGGGGGTCATGCAGCCTGGCCGCATGCTCGCGTTCGGATAGAGTCTCTGAAAGAACACTATCCACTCCAGGTCCGAGAGGGAGGGCTGGGTCCATTTTGGCAGGGCGCGCACTGAGAGCGCCTCCCATGACAGCGTCTGGACTATCGACTCGGATAAAACCCTCATTGAAGTCTTCTGCGTCAGTTGGTGTGCGCGATGGCAACGGGGTGAAAATCTAGCAGGTTTATGAAGCGGGCGTCATGGGCGCAGGTGACTGCTTACAGGCTCTCTTCTCTGCAGCTGGGTCAAGGAAGAGTCCGCGGTTGGATCCAGTTATGACTTGCCTTTGTGTTTGGTCTTCTCAAGACAGACTGCGATCGAACTACAGGCTCTGGTTGGAAGTCTGCCCCTGGCGGATAGCCCTGGGGATAATCGCTGTATATCGTCGGATCACCACGATGAGGGCGATTGCGAGAACCAGAGAATGCCTTGAACATGTTGAAGGGCATCCTCAAGGTGGAAGGGAAGACTGATGCGTGTCCACAGCTTGTGGACGTTTTAAGGATTTATGGTGGCAGGCATGAGGCTGCCGTATGGCTGAACGCGTGATTGGCCAGCGATTGTCTGGGGTTGATGGGTGTGGACACGAAACACGGTCATTTAATCTTGACCTCTCATTTATCCAAGGGGTTTGAAGTCAAGTCTTTACAGTATAAATCCAAGCACAAGCAACTCTATCCAGCCGTCCAACTCCTTCCACAGCTAAGAGACCAGACCGGAGTCAGACACTTTGATGTTGGAGTTGCTTCACCTGTCCTAGAGCGTGAGCGACTTTGCCAATCGCCTCCGCTGTCGCTGCCACACTTGGCGGGTCCAAGAGGCTCGGGCTAGTGCATGTCATAACTAGTCTTTGGGACAACGTCCCGAGGGCCATTTCCAGCGCTTGAATGGATGCATCAAGAGGGACGGCAGCTGTTGGTAGAGCGGCCACCTGTTCGCCACAATAACTCAGCGCCTTGCGAAAGGATCGCATAGGTACTTACCAGCTGTGTACTCCGTAATTCAGGATTCACATGGTAAGGAAGATCTACGGTCAACTGATCATAGGGTTAGAGGTGCTATTCTTGAACCATATCATAGTTACCTTGGGGGTCTCAAGAGGAGGATCGAGAGTCGGAAGCTGAATTGGCTGTGGGCTGTTACGGGAAATAGCCTTGCCTTTGTCTGACCGCCCTGGTTGCTGTGAAGTCCCAGTTAAGCAGTGTTCAGTCGCCAACACTCCTGCTGATACAGGGACGAGACGTAGCCATCCTTCGGAGTCTTCGGTAACGTATACAGTCCCACATATGACGCACTCCTGTCAAATTAAAAGGATGGTATGCGTTGACCAAGCTAGACAAGAAAGCCAGACCTTGCGAGGATCCTTGTCAATACCTGTTTTCGGTGGTCGGACGAGCGGGACTGCATAACATCGGGTATTGGGGCATTCCTCAGCTAGCATTGCCCACCCCTTCAATAAGCGCTTCCCAATCTCGATGGATGCTTGATCTGATTGCTGGCGACGACGAATCATGTCCTCAGTTTCGACTGGTGGTGCAAATGTAGGCGAACTTAAAGTGCTGGAAAAGTCCGTTGGGGGTGTCGATGGTCGTGAACCATGTGACGTGGAAGAAACAGTTGAAGAAGACTGAGACTCTGTTCCTTCATTGGACTGAGCTTTTTGTGCGGGTAATACCTCTAGTGACACGGTGACAGATGACTTGCTCACTTTTCGGAGGATCATCGCAGTTGGGACAATAGTGAGCGACAGGCTGTTGACCTTCCGGTGACCTCAATAGCGGAACTCCTCTACAGGATCGGGCGGGACAAGGACAGTCAGTGAGTACCTAGAGCATCATACGGAGAGTGAGGGAGTGTGCGACAAGATAAATTGGCCTTACCCATCCTCTCATCATATACTCCCCGAGCTTGTTGGACACATCAACGACGCTGGTCATTGCTGGGAGTTGACGATCAAGTCGAGATAGTTGGCGATGCGGCGCTTGCGTGACTCTATCTTATTGAACACGTGACGCTCATTTTTTTGGCCACGTTAATAACTTCTCCTCGACCGTCGCGTCATATTCTGTTCTCTGCGCGTCATGAAATGGCCAAAACAATGGCCATTCTCGCTTTCCGTTTATCTGTTTGCAGTACTTCATGACACTATTCCCTTCGTCCAAGCATCGATCACCGGAACGAATCTATGGACCACTCAGCGAAAACAGATGTTCCAGTATGTTTTTGTTGTTGACAGAAAACACACATGTAACGCCGTGCAGGAATGCTACCCGCGACCTGTGGTATCATGGCTTTAACAATTACATGTTGAGGGGTGCGCCCTCGCGAACTACTCGTGCACGACTTTGCTTAACAGTGTCGAAGCCTTTCCCCTTGATGAGGTGACTTGGCTTCAATTGACCCATCGACGACATCATACTGACCGGCATTAGCTTTCACCACTTTCCTGTACGGGCAGAGGACCGGATTGGGAGAATCCGTACGGTTGTCTTGTCGTGTGCCGGACGATGTTAATGACAAACTAGGGCGAACATTGCCTTCAATGACGTTTCTGGGAATTTCTCCCTGACGCTTGTTGATGTGTTGGATACGCTGGTCGTGCTAGACGATCCACCAGGTTTTCAAGATGCGGTCAAGAATGTCATCGACTGGGTTTCGTTCGATGTGAACACAAAGCCACAAGTTTTCGAAACCACGATTCGTATCCTTGGTGGCCTTCTATCCGGACATTTATTCGCTAGCGAATCAGGGCAGCCATTTTATCTTCCATGGTATAGGGGACAACTTTTGAACATGGCTTACGACCTCGGTAAACGACTGTTGCCTGCATTTGCCACACCCACCGGACTTCCGTATGCTAGAGTAGGTGTCGTTTTAATCTTCATACCCAGAATCTTATGTTTCTGCAGCTCAATCTAAGGCACGGAGTTCAAAAGGGAGAGTCCCTGGATACATGTTGGTCATTTCTGTTTTTTTTTTTGTCAGCATTATCTCATTCGGTTCTAGGTACCGCTGGGGCAGGTTCTTTAATACTAGAGTTTGCCACTTTAAGCAGACTTACTGGCGATGACCGTTTTGAGAAAGCCGCATATAAAGCATTTTTTGCACTGTGGAACCGCAAATCAGACCTTGGTTTGGTGGCCAACACCATTAACATTTGGACCGGGGTCTGTCCAACCTTTCCTCTCCACTTGTTGGCACCTGACCTGAGTTATAGCTATGGACGCACCCAGAGGTTACAGGAATAGGTGCTGGCATAGACTCTTTCTATGAGTATGCTTTGAAATGGTATATTTTGAGTGGTATGTTATTTCCTACATTATCGATGCCGGTTCCCTTCGTAATCACTCTGTAGGTGAAGTTGAATTTTTGGATGTTTGGCAAGAAGGGTACGCAGCGATCATGCGTTATGTTCGCTCACCAGATGGCCATTGGGTAAGGGTGTGGCCTCTTTCCTTCCTGCTACCTAGTATAAAACTGCTTTCAGTACCGTATAGTCAATCCGCATACTGGAGACCCGGTGTATACCACAGTGGATTCACTTTCCGCCTTCTGGCCAGGTTTGCAGGTCCTTGGTGGGGATATTTCGAACGCTATCAAATCGCATCTAACTTGTGAGCATTCCCATGGCTTCGTTCCGCGCCATGTTCTTATTTCTTGCAGACTGGAACATATGGAGGCGGCATTCAGGATTGCCGGAGGTGTGGGATGCACATGTCATGCAAGCGACATCCTTCCAATATCCCCTCCGCCCCGAATTTATTGAGTCTACCTGGTACCTCTACCGGGCAAGTAGCGGCGTCAACTATTTGACGCTTCCACTCACACACTGATTAGGCCACTCGAGACACCTATTATCTTGATGTAGGGGAGCGCGTTTTGAGAGACCTCATCATTAGAGCCAAGGTAGACTGCGGACTTACCGGAATCAAGGACTTACGCACAAATGCAAGGGATGACAGAATGGAGTCATTTGCGCTTTCGGAAACCTTGAAGGTGCTTTTTCCTCCTTACATCGAGGACGGTCTAATCTGGCGTTGTAGTACCTATATCTCTTATTTGATGAGGATAATCGTCTAAATAACGACGATTCCCACTATGTATTAACCACGGAGGGCCATATCCTTTCCCTTCCAAAGTACGCCCTCAAGCCCATGTCACCCGCGCGTCGAAAATTTCGTAGGGAGGAAGGCCTCCAATGTCCTGTGTATCATCCCTTCCAAGGGTTTGTTCCGAATGGCGTTGTGGACGGTCTCATGCGCGGAGTTGGCTCTCGCCCCGACGTCGATTATGCAAGAGAGTTAGTCGGACTGAGACCCCAGCCATTGGATGAACGTCATTGGTCTCCCGATGGCTGGTGTTCCTTGCCTCGAGTCGATCCATATGTGAGTCCAGCTTGTTTGGTTAATGATACTTGAATTCTAAATTACGTAGGCATACACTTTCATCATGTCTCCGGGCGGACGTGTGGTCACCGAAGACCCGAATCCAGGCAACCAGAAACTACGGTTTGTGGCAGATGGCTTTGTACTCCAGAATATCACTGGGATACGAACTCATATTGTCAGTCGCTTGGATGGAAAGGGATATGACATCACTAAACGTAAGAGTCTTGTCCTGTTAATTTTGGCACACTGATTCTGAGTCCGCTTTAGTCGGCCCACACTCTGTCCGGACTGGCCAGACAGTTTATATCAATGACACTACGCTTCTTCGCTCGCCAGAAGATGGATTTGGGACGCAACGAGTCCCTGATGTTCGCCTACGGATATTCCTCGACACCATGGACCCATTAGACTTGGACGATGGATTTTACATCACCGCTCATACCGCTACGTTTGGCGCTGATGTAACCATGGTGAATGATATGGAGCCGCAGGTATTTGGACGCACCGAAGGCGTCCGGATTCGAAGAGACAAGACGAATCCGCTTGGATGTCGACCCTACGAGGAGGACTTTGCTGGTGACACTGTGCTGGTCTGGAGGGGTGATTGCACTTTTTTGGAAAAGCTCATTTATGCTCGGGAAGCGGGTGCTTTGGGGGTTATTGTTGTGAACACCAGTGACGTCTCGATTAATCCTTCAGCCACATTTGACGAGGTGGCAGCGGCGGGTGACCCGCAGGACATTGCACTGCTGCTGATACCACATACAGCAGGGAACAATATCGCTGCGATGCTAGATGCAGTTGGGTTGCTTGGATATAACAATGTCCTATTCTCGATCGACCCACTGGCAAGATGGACTGGTCAACTGGTGGCCGAGGTGGACAAACATGATGATCAGGAGAACCAGATACCACATGTACTGTACATTAACGGGCATCCCTTGTTGAACACCCGGTTATTGGTGTAATGCAGTTTGCTAGGTGGACGGTAACACAGTTTTGGATTGTGTCATACCGTTGACACGTACACTTTGAATTGTTGGCTCCTGTAGACTACGCACCCATGTTTGCTATTAAACCATGTACCGGGCTGGTGACCCGAGAATGTTCTATCTAAACATCCGATAAATGGTCTTATCATGATCCGATACAAACCTCGCTTCGAGTGACAGGCAGCTGTCATCAACTGATCCCCAATCTTTACCTATCGTTTGGGTCGGAAGCTATTGTGGCATCTCGGACATCTCCACTGCGATCGCGTACCGAGACTATTGGGTCAATGTGTGGGTGCACCTTATCGCCATTTGTCGCCTGCAGACGGGTCGTAAACTGTCCTTCTCCATCATTCCATCGCACTACGCCCACCATCGCTTGACATGAATTTGCACCTATTTATGCCTCGTAATTGAATTCATGATATTTATGTCTAGTATGTTCCACAGGTATGGGACGGCATGCCCAGCATGGACGAATTGCTTCTGGTACAGTCATGTATAGCATTGACCCTATGCCACAGAGAGCCCGTTTAAATACTCCGAGAGAGAGAAGTCTAGCAATAAGGATAGGGTTTTGACACGCCGATCGTGGGCTAGTCCTGAATGATCGAATACACAGGGTCCTCTAGAGTCCAGTTCTTTCGCAAAGCGGAGACTTCCACAATGAACAGGTATTCGAGGATGTTCCCACCCTGCATGCGGACAAGCGCACCCGCAGCACTGGCAGAGCCTCCTAGAAAACGGGGTAAGCGGCGATGTCGGTATGGCGCATACGATACATACCAGTGGCAATGAGATCATCGACGATGACAACATTCTGACCATGCTGGATGGCTCCGTCTTGCATCTCAAAAGTGTCCTGTCACAGAGATCTGATCAAGGGCGAGTTACGCGAGGAGTTTTGCAACGCACGACGCCGTATTCCTTTTCATACGAGGCTTGCTTGCATGGTCCTGGAAGCTTTCCCTTTTTCCTGACAGGGACAAAGGCTGCGCCCAACCGCAGGGCAATGAGCGGTCCAATCAGGAAGCCTCGGGCGTCCAGGCCGACAACGGCATCCACCCTCTTACGGACTGACTTGGGTATGGTATGGGAAGTGATGTGATAGACAAAGTGGGTTATCATGGTTTCAAACGCAACGGGGTCGCGGAAGATGGGGAAGATGTCGAGGAAGTTGATGCCCTGTGAAAGGTTGAAGGGGTAAGGGTCAGCGACACGGAAGAGGGAGATGAGTACCGGCTTGGGGAAATCGGAGTATGTGGTGACGACACTCCGCAAGAGATCGATGTCGGACATGACGATGAACCCGGGGCTTGGTCGGATGGGAGTCAAAAGGGTAGGGCGGGGTGAACAAGGGGGAAAAAAAAAATTGGGCACGAGGTTGGGCTATGAGGAATACTTTGGGTTAGTTTGGGTTTAACGTGATCGGTGACGAAATCCATTCATTTCCATTGTCCGACGTTCTCACCTGGTCCGGATAAGTGGCTCACCGCACGTGATAGTCATGTGAGGTCATAGTGCATACCCTTGCAAGAGACTTAAAAAAAGTAAATGAGGTCATAGCCAGTACAAAGGTAGACAGCTGCGTTTCAGACAGACTCCAGAATCTCAGGCTCCTTGAACTCCTTCACCACCCGCGTGCCCGTCTCCTGGAACACACCGTCAGTGCCACTCGTTACCGATCACGAGAAAA